>SJYR01001131.1:911191-949375 GCA_006410655.1 Kobus ellipsiprymnus | reverse complement strand
ATTGAAGTATAGTGATTAACAGTGCTGTGTTAGTTTCAGGTATAAAGCAAAGTGATTCAGTTATACATATACATACATGTATCTATTCTCTTTCAAATTGTTTTCCCATTAGATTATTACAGTTCCCTATGCTATACAATAGGTCCTTGTTGGTTATCTATTTTAAATATAAGTGTGTATATGTCAATTCCAAACTCCCAATCTATAATTGTTGTAATATCATATGTTTTAATAAGTATAAAAAGTTCACCTTCATTGATATTCTTTAGGAAAAAAAGTGAAGTCTTTGCCCAATTATTTTTTAAGATGATGAACACTGGCAAGTTGAAAAGATTAATATTCCATGCAAACCAAATAAAACCCATAAGAATTTTGATTAGAATTACATTAGATATAAAGATTAATTTGGAGAGAACTGGCATTTTTATTATAATCATTTTTCCTTTTCAGGAGTATGATATATCTTTTTATTTATTCAACTATTCTTCGACATTGCTCAGTAAATTCATGTAAAGACTTTAAAAGCATGCAGCAATGATCTAGGAAGAGAAAATTAATTCTACATGAAGAGATCTGGAAAGACCTTTTTATGACGTGAAAGAGGAGAACTCTACAAATGAGGCACATGCTATTTCATTACTTAACACAGACTATCTCAATTATACAGTTCCCTAATAATTTGTTATTCAAAATCCTTAACCACATACACATATCAAGAGTTAATTTTCACTGGATTCTGGCCAGATAGGGCACTCTGTTTGATGTTGGAAATATGGTCCCTGCTCTCAAACTGGTTTACAATCTAGCTGGGGAAAATTTTCACACTAAAAGTGCCAGCTCTAGAGAATAGATCTTAAATGTTCTCAGCACACACACACACTCACTCACACCAAAGGTAATTATGTGGGATGACAGATGTGCTAACCAGTCTTATTCTCATAGTCATTTCATAAGGAATATATGTATCTAATCATGACATCATACACCTTAAATTTTCACAATATTACATGTCAATTATATCTCAATACAGCTAGGGGGGAAAAGTACCAGCTTCTCTTATTATTCTAATCCTTAAGTTAATGTAGCTTATCACTAAGTGGTTTGATTTTTTACTTTTATTTCCAGACCAAGGTAGAGAAATTTCTCCACAAATTTTTTGGTCATCAAGGAATTAATTTTGGGCAGGGTCCCAGGTCTGTTCCTTGGATGCGAGTCAGTATCACCATCCTCAAAGCTACCAGAGGTGGTATATTAAGAATGCTAACTTGGAAGTCAGACTGACTGAGTTTGAATTATGACCCTTTGACCTTTAGCTATGTGACTTGGGTGAGTTATTTAACCACCTTTGCCTCAGTTTCCCCAAATACAAAATGAAAGTAGTAATAGTACTTGTAGGATCAAAGGATTGCATGAGGTAGTCCATGTATATTGTACTTAACAGCATGCCCAACACAGAAGGACTCAGGCGTGTTAGTTAATGTGCATTTTCCCGAGCAGGTAATACATTTCAGCTTAGAGGGCAGCTCTGCTTGGAAGCACAGCTATGTGTCCTGTAAATGCTCCAGACTAGAACAGAGTTCTACTTCCCCCCTAAGGTTGTGGGGGAACTATCCTCTCCTCTAGTAAAATCTAGGTCCTACTCTTGAAACTACTGGTAAATGGAACAATAAACCCAAAACTATGGAAAGATGGTGACAGGTACTTCCCCTGAGATTTCAGTGTTTTCCATTAAATGATAATTCTATGGCAAGGTAACAGCTTTGAAAATCCTTCACTGAAAGTCAATCCTCTTTTCCCCTAAATTGTGTTTATATTGAATGACTCTAATATTAGGTATCAAGTGCATCTTTTAATGGGTAGAGAAGAGGATTTTTTGGGTATCAGCTACCTCTCTGGGGGTGACTGCCTGTTTTCAGTTCGCAGCTTCTCCTGACAACCTTCTGTAAGAATAGGACCATTTAAGTTAGAATTGAAAATGAGTACTTTGAAACTCAGAGAAGTTTTCTTAGAAACATATTAAGCTGGTAAGATCCTTAGGCAAACTCATGTGAGATATTAGTACAACTGAACCTAGTGACTGGACATTTCTGGACCTCTCACCAGCAAGGCATGGGAAAAGGAGAATTCTTGCTCTTATGGCCCTGGTGGCTTGGGAAATATGGGAAGACAAGGGAAGCAGGGTATCTGATCAGGAAATCCCCCAAGAATACTTCTCTTTATGGGCTGGTTCCTTCTCACCTTTCTTATCTTTCTCTTTTTCTCCCATATGCATCCTATTTCTTCCAGCTAGAAACTCTTTCCTCTTCTGGGTAATACAATTACTTGGGGAAGAAATTTATCGTAGTGACAAGGAGATATATTCTCTCACTCCATCCCCAACTCTGAATGTGAAACCAGAAAAATAACTAAATTTTCACTGTGTCCAGCTCCATGTAGAGGTTTAATGTGAAAGACTCAGGCTCCAAGTTGGAATGTAGTCTAGTTAGTCTCATCAAAGAAACCAGAGTCAGCTGAAGGTGAGTGGTCTTTTTACCAGAACTTAGTAAAGAGGGCTTCCCTGATAGCTCAGTTGGTAAAGAATCTGCCTGCAACGTGGGAGACTAGGGTTTGACCCCTGGGTTGGGAAGATCCCCTGGAGAAGGGAAAGGATAACCACTCCAGTTTTCTGGCCTGGAGAATTCCACAGACTGTATAGTCCCTGGGGTCACAAAGAGTCGGACACGACTGAGCAACTTTCCCTTTCTTAGTAAAGGGGAAGGCATTGGTTAAGAACATAGCCTCTAGGGACTTCTACAGTGGTCCAGTGGCTAAGACTCTGTGCTGCCTAACACAAGGGGTCCGGGTTCCGTCCCTGCTCTGGGAACTAGATCCCATACGCCACGACTACAGACCCCACACGCTGCAACTAAGACCTGGCATAGCCAAATAAACAAAGAGAGAAATATTAAAAAAAAAGAAAGAAAGAAAAGAAAGCTCTAACATCAGGTAGGCCTAGATTTGAATCTGGATTCTACCGCTTATTGATTGTAAGACTGGAGCAAGTAACTTAATTTCTCTTAGCCACAGTTTGTTTAATCAGTAAAATAGGGGTAATATCATTTATTCCAGGGGGATAAATATGGTTGTCAGTTTAAGAAGCTCATCACAGTGCAACGTAATTCACATAATCAAGTCCAAGCAGACAGTAGCTATTTATTATAAAAGGTTGAATCAGAGAATCAAGTTTGCTCAGTGCCATAAAGCACTTACTTCACAGGGATGTATTCATATCCCTTTGGCAGGAGTAGCTTCACAGATGGATGCATCAGACTATAAATGTGTGATGCTGTTCACCGTGAAGATCGTCCAACTAATTACCCTTAGTCAGTTTCTCTGTTCACTAAGCAGGCTTCTAACAGGGCTTTCTGTGTAGCTTTGTAATAAGGACACAATATGCTCATCAGATCAGCTGACTTGAACATTCAGGTCTGTTTGGCCATGATAGCTCTCCTTAGAATAAATAAAGCAAAATTCCAGTTTATACATCAGCCTCTTGTGAGTCCAGCTGCACCCAAGAGATGGATCAACTTTGACAAAGTCAACCTCTAATCCTGTAGTGTTGTACCCTGTGCTGCACCAAAGTACTAGCCCTCCAGGGGGCTCTGAACTGCCAGTTGCTGACCTGCAAGACAGATAGAGCTATGTAGTCCAAGAGTGTTTTAAATTATCTGAGTAAATACTTGAAAATCAGGAGATTTCACCAAAAATGTGAATACGAGTTTCCAGCTGCTTTTGAAAACCCAGCCAAAGGGTTGGAGCCGAGGCAGCTGTTTCCTTTCAGAAGGGCCAGTATCCTCAGTCCAGCGTCCCAGCTCTTAGACCTGGTCATTTCAGTCAGTTATCACCTGGCAGGCCTCAGAGGATTTACTTCTGTGATTCCTGTTCTAAACAAGAGCACTTTGAAGATTTCCTTAGGGTTTTTACTCCTTGCAAAAGAGGGGGGAACTCAGGAAGGAAAAAGCCAATCAAATGAACACCATTTAGTATCAACAGATGATAAATTTGGAAACACACCTACGTTTTAGGAAGCACTTGGACTGTGACAGTCTCCTGGGCACTTCTTTGCATGAGCAGACGGACCACAGGGAGCTGGTAAGAGGCTGAATGTGGGGGAGGAGTATTGAGGCTGATAATTGACAGGGAGGAAGTGCATGACTTGGGGGCAGAAGACAGAGAGAAGGGCAGCAAGTACTGGCCAGGCATCAACCACTCCTATTCTTTAACCTCTCTCCACATCTCCTGTCCCAAACAAGACCTGCTTTGACCAGCACTGGAAGAAGAGGTAAGATAGGGCAGGGGTTAGGGTTATGGCAGAGTCCTAGGCGGCAGTGGGGTAATTCAGCATCAGCACCGAAAGAGAGGTTAAGAGGAAGTCTCAGCCATCCTTCTAGACCAGCCAGCTCTTAGTGGCCATTCACAGAAAGAGATGGAGGGTAAGTAAAAGGTTAAGTGCTGCCTGTAGAACTCTAATCAGGCATTTTCACAAACTTCTCTCAAGTTCAGTAGATAGTGCTATTCAAGAAATCTTTATACCCAACAGGATAGGAAATAAAGTTTAATAACCAATGAGGACATCAAGGGAGAGAGATTGTTTAGGAGAATTCTCAAGCTGCCCTTCAGTTAGAGCATCTGGAGAAGTGATCTAATTTCAGAAACTGTCTGCCTTAAGCCCTTCTCTTTATGATCTAGATGGAGGTCACACAATTAGATTTCAGTGCCCCATTCCAGGGCATCCATCAACTGGCTCTACACATCAAGCCCCATCTTTTGGCTTCTTGCTTTATAAAAAGTCAACACGACTGGGCAAATCTCTAAGCCATCCTGCATTACTTTCATTATTCTCCACCTTTGCCTTTGCTTCTGTTGGTTCCAGAGCTTAAAGTACACACCAGGTCTGCTGTCAGCCATGTCCATCAATTTCACAAAGGCCTATCTTGAAGCTTGCCTCCATCTGTCAGTTATACTGATCATGACTTGCCTCCCCTGAGAGAGTGGTGGTCCCACAAGGCACCAAAGGAGGCACGTTAATCTGAGAGTTGCATCATCAGGGCTGTGGCTGTAATGGTGACTCTGAACAAGTCAATTTGACATCTCAGCATACAATCTTTAGAGGCTACGGGATGTAGTCTCTGAAGGCTTATAGCAGCAGCGGAGGCAAGATGAGCACCCTAGTGCTCTGACTTTTGTCTCAATCTGTGGTTCTTTCCACTAAGAGTGTGCATGGTTGCACACTTTCAGATCTCTTAGTTACCAACCGTAAACAGATTTGTTCAGATTACCATCGAAGGTAGAGATGGGAATTAAATCAGGTGTTTTTCGTCTCCAAGTAATACCTCCTAGGCTTCATTACATTCTGATTCAGAAACTGTGCTTTTAAAAAAAGTATAGGGTTCTCTTAGTTACCAACCGTAAACAGATTTGTTCAGATTACCATCGAAGGTAGAGATGGGAATTAAATCAGGTGTTTTTCGTCTCCAAGTAATACCTCCTAGGCTTCATTACATTCTGATTCAGAAACTGTGCTTTTAAAGAAAGTATAGGGTGAACCACGGAGAAGGTGATGGCACCCCACTGCAGTACTCTTGCCTGGAAAATCCCATGGATGGAGGAGCCTGGTAGGCTGCAGTCCATGGGATCATGAAGAGTCGGACACGACTGAGCAACTTCACTTTCACTTTTCACTTTCATGCATTGAGGAGGAAATGGCAACCCACTCCAGCGTTCTTGCCTGGAGAATCCCAGGGATGGGGGAGCCTGGTGGGCTGCCGTCTATGGGGTCGCACAGAGTCGGACATGACTGAAGCGACTTAGCAGCAGCAGCAGCACGGTGAACCACTATGGATTGTGGATACTTGCTTTTTTCCTACCAAAGAGGTTTTAAAAAGCAAGAATGTATACTTGAATTCAAGTACAGTTTAAGGTACAATGGGTTAGAATATTGGAGAACACAGCAATAGTATTTTTTCATCTCAAGTACCCCTCAGTAGATAATTAACCTGGGCTATGATTAAAAAAAAAAATTCTATTAAGCCCATTTCTCTTGTGGCTAATGCTGTTGTGCTACTTGCTGTGGTATTTTTTCTTTGCTTCATTTTAAGCAGACCACTCACGGTAATATTGCAAGCATTACCATTTTTGTAACTATTCTACTTTCCTCCTTGCAATAAAAAAGCCACAGTAGATAAAAACATGAAGTTTTATATTTTCACTCATGAAGACACAACTCTTAGGAAAATCCGAGTGGCAATTGGTGGGTTTCCTGCGCAATCAACTAAGAGAAGTAGCTCTTTCATCCACATAGAATACAGAGTTTTCAGGATACTCCTCTGTTCTGATGCATACTTTGCCCCATACTTGAAGTTTGTGTGAAAGGAAAGTTTGATCTATCACAAAGAGTTCTAACTTTTGTGGATGGGTGTCATGAACCTCTTTGGCAAACTGGTGAAGGCTATGTATACTTTCTTAGAATAATGGTTTTATAATTGCATAATAATTTACATTGGAAACCAATCATACTGATGTACAGGTTTATCCATGAACCCCTTGCGTCAGACTTATCACAGTGCTGACTCAGGCCCCTCCATCTGCCTAATTTTTAGCTTTACAAAGCTTTTCAAATTTTTAGCTTTTCAAACTATGAGGTTAGAAACACAACCTCTTAGTACAGAGTCAAACAAATGTGGAAAGTCAAGTCCAAAGCCCAAGTCACGAAGTACCAAGACCCTGGATCACATCAGGGAGCAGGGCGAGCTAGTTGGCAGGTGGCTGCTGACCTGGGATGAATCCAGGGCAATGCAAAGGCTCTCTTCCCGCACCCCCCAAATCCCTCTTCTCCTTGTCCACTCATGCTTGAAATCCCTTAATAGAGTCTAACTCCTTTGGTTTAATTAAATAGAGGATTTACTCTTGTTGAAAAGCAAAAACCCCTGGGAGAGGTAATTCTCTATGCCAAAGATTTTCAAATTTATATTCAGCAGTAGAATCTGTTTTTCAGATGTAACTTTAAATAGAATGCTGATAGGTAAATAGATGCAAGTTTTATACAAATTTAGTATAATGTTATATGCTATATTATATGTAAATAAAAATATATATGTATTTACAATATTGGAAACAGGCTATTTTGATAAAGACAAATTATGACATCAGGATTTATGGATAATAGTGCAGTCTTACATTTATCAGAGCATACACCTTATTTCTGTATTTTATTTTGCTTGCACAAGATGGAGAAAATCCTGACGTAGATAAGTAATTTCTAGCTAATGATTTGTTATGGCGTTTATTATCTCAGTATTTTCTTCAGTTAAAAATAATCCAGAAGTTTAAAGACTAGTAGGAATTTTTTGTTTCAAACCACTAATGATATTTAACAACTGTTCATATTCCTTAGTAATTAAAAATTAGTTGGTTAAGTACTTAATTTGGGGATATTTGACAAGTAGATTAATAAATAATTTGAATCCTGAATTCCTGACTTCATAACCTTAGGCAAGAAGCTTAATCTTAATCTCAGCTTCCTCATGTGTAAATGATTACAAAAATAGCATCTATTTTATAGGTGAAAAAGTTACGTAAGACAGTGTACATAAGCAATTAACACAGTGTCTGGCATACTTCATGAGGGCTGTTATTATTGAAGAATTGAATTACCTAAAGTACTTTTCAAATGTGCCATGGACCATTTTAAGATGTTCATCATGTCCAATTTAAATATATTTTCAGATATCTCAGCACCCTTCTTTTTCAGATATTCATTCAGTTTCAAAACAATCTAATCTTGTTTTTCACCTGAGTCCAAAATTTCAAGATGATGTTTTTCTGCTGACTTTTTATCTGCAGATGTAAACAAAGTAACACCGCAATCCTGCGATGTCCAATTCAGATTGTATAGCACATTTGAATCAAGTAAGGCCCAACCAAACTTAAACTGAGCAATGAAACAATTTATGATACTATATTATCATGATGCAGTATGCATTATTGTAATTGTACAGTTCACTATTATTGTGTGCCAAATGTGCATCAGAGAGCTTGCCTGGCTTTTAATGGATGGGAGCACACAAGTGTTGTATGTAATACTAATGCCGGTTAATGTTAGTAGAATGCTTACCTGGGGCTAGGAGCTGCTTTAAGAACTTGACAAGTATTAGCTCATTTAATCTTCACTTATTTATCTCGTATGATTATTATAGGAGTGTACATGAGTGGATGTGCATTTCAAAATATGACTGGTACACAGATAAACCATATCTAATTAAAAAAAAAAACCCTTAAAAGAAATTCAAATGTGCACACGCACATACATCGACATGCACGCATCTGTACCCATGTGCTCATAGAGTTAACCAAATAGCACAAACTAACCCATTGATGGTATTGAATGCATTAAAATTTGGTGTTTAACTTACATATGTATGTTTTGTTCTTTATTATGCTTCAAAATAGCGTAAATAGCAGAAAAATGAAATATGAATTAAATGCTTGCAGGCTCCCTGAAGCTCACTGGAGCTCTCTGTAACAGTTTGAAAACCAGGGCATTAAACCCTATTACTCACTTATAGTGGAGCGCGAAAAGAACCAAATCAGATCCTTTTTTGGACACAAGGGTGTGAAAAAGGGAGAAGTATGAGTTTTTTAGTATTCATTAATTTTCCAGAAAGACAGGAACTTTATTAAGCACCTATTATGTTCCAGCAATGTTAATATATTATTGATATATATTATTGATAATTATAATATAATTATAATTATCAATAATATATTATCTATATTATCCCCATAACACCCATGCCTAGTAGACACCATTATTCTGATTTTACAAAGAAGGAAACAGGATCAGAGATGTTAATTTGCTTACCAAAGGTTACACAACTGGAAAGTGGCAAATAGGACCCAACTCTGATCCATTCAACTCCAAGCCCTTCTCCCACCTGACTGCCTCCCATCTAGCGTCCCCATTTTATAAACTAGGAAAATAAGAATAACTGAACTAGAGTGACTGGCTCCTAGAAACAGTCAGTGGCCAGGCTGTTACAAGAATCCAGGAACAAGGTTTCACCAGATAAACTTTATCAGATGGCTAAGTGGGAGGATGCCCTGTGCCTACTAAGAGTCAGCAAAACCATTACTTCACTTCCAGATTTGGCAAGAAGTAACACAGCTTCAGTGTGGGGACTGGCCGGATGAGACCAATTAATCCTCTCCTATTATATGCAAAACACTGCTTGGTGCAGTGGAGGATGTGAAAAACAGACAAAGGGACCAGACAACTGTCCCCAGAGCAGTATGGGAAAGAAGGCATCATCATGTGAAATGTTAAATAGAATCTCTGGAAGGAACCTCAGTAATACTTTGGTTCACCCCCTTCACCCCCTTACAGTAATGTAAGCTTTAAATGACTGTATTAAACATGGCATAATATGTGATATTGTCAACAGTCATAACTAAAACTTTCAGAGCACTTATTTGTACCAGGACCTTTACTAAGTGCTTTGAATTATTTCATTTAAATCTTAAAACAATCCTGGGACTTCCTTGGTAGTCCAGTAGTTAAGAATCTGCCTTCTAATGCAGGGGACATAGGTTTGATCCCTGGTCAGGGAACTAAGATCCCACTTGCTGTGGGGCCACTAAGCCTGTGTGCTGCAGCTAGAGAGCCTGTGCTCTCTGGAGTCCGAATGCCACAAGGAGAGACCTTGCATGTCACAACTAAGGCCCAACACAGCCAAAAAAACAAAAAACTCAATATAATCCTATGAGAGTCTTTTATCATGGACATTTTACCCATAAGGAAATGGAGGCCATTTCTGTGAGGGTCTCCTTCTATTAGTAAGAGTCCACAGCAGGCAGTCTAACCCAGAAATGTGATGCTCCCAGCTAAAAAGTGGTTGGAGTTTGGCGTGGGGTTGGTTTGGGAACGCATGCACGTCTCAGCCCAGAAATTCAAGAAATAACAGCGTTCACAAGAACTTAGAGAATGTGCGTTACCTGATGAGGGCATGGCCTCCAATTACCTCTCCCCACTTCCAGGTGGGCTTTTGTGAGAGGACCAGACGTGAGTCAGTGGCATTGGCCACATCACTTTCTTCAGGTTTGTCAGCACTCCAAACCAAAGCAGAACTAACGTTCTCAATCACCTCAGCCTCCAAAGCCAATATACCACTCTACCACCACCATGCTGGTGGAGTAGGCTAGGAGTCAAGAAGAACATGAAAAGTCATTGTTTTCTTGGAAGCTCTTTCAAGACAACCTGAAGAGGAACCTCTCTTTAGTGACAGAAATGGGGGTGTTGAACATGCCGTTGCAGTTCTTGGGTAATGACTGTGTGTCATAAATAGGATGTGGCATTTCTAAATGTCTTTAAAGCTATTTCCTTTTAACTAATTTAATTTACCAAATGCTCCTGGGAAAAGGGAGGGGGACAAGATGCTGACTCTACATTTCCTGAAAATTCAACATTTTCTTTTGAAACTGTTCTCACAGAAATCCTGTCTGATTGTTGCCTTCTGGCTCCCTCAAACCCTACCTCTGTCAAAATTCTGCCCTGGCAGGTGTGGGAAAGACTAGAGATGCAGAACTTGAGTGAATATCCACATCTGTTTTTGGAAAAAAGGAACAGAAGCAGCACAGAAGGAAGTAAAAGAGATAATTGCTGGCTTGAACTACAATACATTTTACTTGTGGGCAGAGGGCCAGCGTACAGCAGGCGGAATATGCAGGCCCATCTTATTGGAATTCAGGGGTGGGCCTCCATTCTTGTCCGGAGACAGCTGTAAACCAGCAGCCCATAGCATCACAATCAGGCACCGGGTTTTGTCAAGGAATGCTGATATGTACAGAAGCAGCTTTGTCTGCTTCAACTGCACCCCTGCCTAGTGAAATGACAGTCAATCTCTGATTCCAGATGACAAGAACTGGATAAAAACTTAAAACAAATGGCGACCTTTCAAAAGATTAATTTGTTTACCAACAAAATGTTCCCTCTTTGTCATCTGAGATGGGGGTGACCTTCACTTTCCCATATCTAGGCTGAAAGGATGCTGACTATAGTCATCTGTTAAGCTAACTCCATCTCAGCAATTATTCCCTTTTTTATTTTTAGTGACAAGAAGGGTTTATTAATTCACTCTGCTTCTTGTTATGGTTTATAAATGCAACAAGCTCATTCTGAATTACTGCAGTGTAACATCAATTTGTTTAAATCTAATTCTGCTACCGTTGCCAAATTACGTTGAGACTGTAATTGTGGCCATATGCATGGGCTTAAAACACAATCATGTTGTGAAATAGTCGTTCTTTCTGCCCCCACCCCTCCTACTTACCCCCACCTTTCTCCTGGTGCTTCTTCTAATCATTTGACATTAACACAATTGCCTCACTTTCCATTACTTTATCACTTCAGAAATGAATGTGCTTTCAGTGAGAGATTACTACACACACCCTAAGTGAAACAGTAAAGAATGAAACTATGATATGTGAAGTGTGGTTGCTACCCAACTAAGTTAGTGCAAAACACTGCATAACATATGACTCATAAAATCTAGAAATCATAATAGTATTAAATTCAACCTCATGAATAAATAAAAGATTCTAAGTTTACATTGCATTATATATTTATTTATTTGGAAAGTGGGACCAAAGAACTGGTATAATTCTACAGCAACTCATATGTTGCCAAAAAGAAAAATGTTTTTATGATTCTTTTCTAGGTCATAACAGTTATAATCAGAGTTATTTGTGCAGCAATTCAAAGCAATGTTTTGTTTGGCTATTTTGTTATGCATTCATAATCATTCTTTTAAAATTCATGGTAACAGATACATGTTTCAAGCCTTTTAAGAAACCCTTATTTTAAAAAAAATAAATCAAAGTCAAATTTTCTGTAGATCTTTTAATGTGTTGCATTATAAAGTCTAACTGGAACTACATGTCAATGAGTAAGTATGAACAGAATCAGAGATTTCTTCTTGTCTATCCAAACCTGTAAGGCTCTACTCAAGAATGTGTTAGAGGGTTTTTGTTTTAATTTGGCAAATTTAATATATTGAAAAAAATCAGTGACTTTCGCTTTTAATGCTTTTTTTGTGAACTGCTTTTACACAAGAGAGTTACAGGATATATAATTCTAAAGGCAGTTTTGTGGGGGCAGGTATATGTGTATGTAGAGTATATGTGTTTTAAATGCACTAAAATCTTTTCATCAGCCTAGGATTATCAGAAAGTATATACCTCTTCATAAAATGCAGAAAACACCGGTTTCTGGGAACTGGTAATGTAAATTAGCAACAAATTCAAATTTGCTCTGTCAAAAGTATCTAAGATTACTTATAGGCTTTTGACAAGCCATTCAAGTTTCATAAGAAGTAAGGAAACACATGGCTCTCAGCAGCCAAATAATAATCCCCTTTGAGTGTTTAGAGTGGTTATAAAAAGCAATTAGCTCTGATGCTGTTTTTCTAATTAACTATACATCATAATGCTAGACACATTGCTTCAGTTTGGGTAAGTGCTTTCAAAAACATTTTCATAAGTGGTAAATCACAACTGTATTTATTCCCAGGTATTCCACATGGTTGTTTAAAGCCAACACTGGAATATTTCTTTCATAGGACTTTTTGCACAATGCTTGTTTTACAAATCTAAAATGAGAATATGTTTTTCAGTTAGTACCATCGTCTATACATATATCAACATAAAATGATAGGGTCAACTATTTTGATTGAAATGCCAATAGTCTGAGCAAGATGGACATAATGTACCTACATTTTAAAGTGATCTGGTGCAGATTTTTATGGAGTCAAGTTTTACAGGGGGAAAAAAGGATCTTAAATACAGTCAATGAGTATACATTACCTATGTGTCTACAAGGCCAAGTGCTTTCCCAAGTCCTCTGTGTTCTAAGGACAAGAGTACACTATCCAAGGTACATTTCCTACTTGGGAAATTTTGGATATAGTTTTGAATTCCCTGTTTATGTCAGAATTTTTGTTCAGATTCATTAAAGCAAAGCTTAATCCCCTCTAAATCTAGAGGTATACCTTTTTAAACTTCAATACTCATCACAAAAAGTTTGCATGAAATGCTGCAATTGCCTTGGGCTACAAAGCCTCAGCGCTCCACCAGCTAAGCCAATATTAATTCTAGACTGATGGGGAAGACCAACAACAACAAAAGCGAAATCTGCTTCTGTCTTTACAGCCAGAGAAATAATATTTTTATTTCAAGGGCTTTGGGCTCACGGGAAGCAGATAAAAACCCTTTCACATTATTCACAGTGACATTTTAAATAAAGTTTCAGCAGGAATAAAAATATCTAACTTTCTAGTTATTTCTTAGGCTATAAAAGGATTTCTATGATAAAATGCTCTTAAACCAACCCTGTTAGAATAACATAAAGCACATATAAAGAAACTAAAAATATATTTCAGGGTTACATGAATGAAATAGGCAGTTGAAAATGTCTACGTAGAAAATTTGAAAGATTAAGAGACTATTATGCTGGTTAGAAATGGCTTTGCAGTTTAATTCTAAAATTAATCTTGTTTTTAGTTTTGATTTCACTGAAGGATACATTTAAGAGCTTTGGAGAGAAGCCAAAAGTTAAAAAATATATATTTAAAAATTATTGATATCACTTTGGTAATTATTTTCAATGTTAGAAATGATCTCAAATAAAATAATTTTTCTAATTAAAATCAAGCACTACTCTTGATTCTTCTAAGAAAACCATGAAACACAGAAAGAGCACAATCCTTGCTTTAGGACACTCAGCAGCAAGTCAATGGCAAAAATAGGCACAGACTCTGAGATTCCTTAATGACAGTGTCCTTATTATTTTTCCTTCTCATCACTTTGCTGACATAAAGGATCAGTCCCTACTTTCTTCAGATTTAGAATAATATTCTTAAATTTTTGCCTATTATATGAGCATATATAATTGAAGCTCACACCTTGCTGTTGGTTTGTTTTTTTTTTTCTTTTTGTAGGAGAAGCCTGTATACAAAAGAAAATATTTAACAGCTCTGTATTCTTTTTGTTGTTAAATTACCTCCACTTGTTAAATTTTGGTACTAGTTAAAATTATGGTACTAGTTTATTTAGGGATATCAGATAAAATAGAAAATTTTGAATGGTCTATACATAGATCTTTAAAAAAGAAGTTTACACTTTCTTCATCATTTCTAATTACAAACAGAATGAATGCCACTCCATTTCATCTCCAAAAAATTCTAAGGACAAAAGGATCCAATTCTTAAACTCTACCTTATGTCTTATAGCGCCAATGAATGAATTTTAATTCTAAAAAATAAGAGCTCATTAAAACCACTCATTACTTACACTTGCTTTTCTCTGGTTAATGTATGGCAAACTGATTCCATAGGTCGCATTTACAGCAGCTCTGTGGTGGATGCTTTCAGGATCCTGCATGATTTTTATATTCAACCCTGTCTTTCGCTGAAACAAAGAAACAATGAAAGTTTCATGCTGGATGAACAAAACTGCTTGTTAACATTTTATATCCTCAAAGGAGTATAAAGTTCTTTGAGAATAATTATTTTAATGTAATTCTCACTGGAAAAAAATATATATATATCTTTAGGTCTTTTATTTAGGTAACTAATTTTGTCTTTTATTCACAGAAATGGAATTTTCTGCAGATTTTCCTTTCCGAATCCCTGCTACTCATAAAAAGCCACCATTCATTTTCTCCAAAATACTGCTAGAAGCCAACCAAGGTGGACAAAGGGTAGAACACCTGGTCTCAATTTAGTTTTAGCTTTCCAGGTCAAGAATTTTGCCAATGAAATCTATACTACAACTATGCAGGTAGAGGGCTCCCTTGGTCTGTTAATGTGGCCACTTTTCTCAAGGGACATTTACAGGTAAATCTCAGTTAGGACTTGGTAAATTTACCACAATGAATGTATCTCCTCCTTCATAGAGATTTTGCTATTTTATAGGGGAAATGTATGCTTTCATTAGAAAAAAATAAAACCCACACATCTCATTTGAACCATGTGTTCCTCATTTAAAATAATTCAAGTGAGTTACTGCTGAGATAAACTACCAGGGTAGGCAGCATAGTGGTGGTGGGAAGGGGCACTGGACAGGTGACTGGAGATCTGCGATCCAGTCTTGCTCTACCCTGGACTGTCTGCACATGACCTTGGGTAAGTCACTTTCCTTCTTTGGAAGTCAGTTTCTTTATTTGCAAAATGTGGCACCAGACTGGACAGTCTCCCGACGAATTATCAACCCCCAACACCTCCCTCCCATGTTTTGCATTCTATGCTAAAAGGTAGCATTCTATGCATTGATGCTAAAAGGTAAGCTGACATGGAATATGGTAGTACCAAGAGTTTCTGAAGTCTTTGGGGAGTTTTAAATTTAGTGAACTTTAGCATATTCACAATGTTGTACTACCATCACCCCTGCCTTAATTCCAGAACATTTTCATTACCCCAATAAGAAACCTCATACTCATTAACAATCACTGCTCATCCCCTCCTCCCAGAGCCTGGCAACTGCTAGTCAGCTTTCTTTCTCTTGGATGTGCCCATTCTGGATATTTCCTATAAATGAAATCATACAATGTGTGGCCTTTGTGACTTTTTTTAAAAGGAGGTGTTGTGAGCAATTAAAAACACTGGTTTCCTTTCAATATAGTGCTAGTTCTGAGGGTGATCTGATGCAATTGTTAAACCAGTTACAGAAACCAGACAGATTAGCTCATGCTGCAGTAATTTCTTTGATCCTAAGCATTCATACATGGCCTGTGCCTGAGGTCAAAGTGAAGGGGAAGGCTACAAAAACACCTTTGGAATGCATGCTGTCTAGATAAGTTATTTCTTAATACAGCCTCCAAACCTTCCTTTTATTCTTTTTAAAAATAGTTTTTAGACAAAATCTCCAAGTAACTGCACTCAGTTGTGCACTTTAACTCATGCAGGAACACAGGTTACAAATAAGGCCAGCTTTTCTCTCTCTTTAAAGTCCATTAGGTGACAAAAATAATGTAGTGCCTAATTACAAATGGCTTTCCTTCTGTGGGTAACCCACACGTATAGCACTACTCCGGGGTTTTTGCATGAAAGCTGAGCGCCTCTTTTATTGAAATTAATACCTGAACATAATTTTTTCCTTCTTAATTAAACTTTCAGAATAATTTCCATCCTACTAAGGATGGGGAAATTGCTAATATGTATTATATTGACTGGATGTGGTTTCTGTAATTAGGGTGTTTTTTAAATGTGTATTCTGGATACAATTGATGGTAATAGCTTCATCTATCATGTCTAAGCTTTGTTAGAACTTTTTAATTCCGGGATCATTGGCTCAGTGGACTATAGCCATTTTCTTAGTTTTATTATGCTCCATCAACTTTGCATGGCTATGGGACTGGTGTAGAAGCAAAATGATCAAATTTAGAATCATTGTTAAAACTGGCATTAAAATCTAGTTGTTCCCTTCCATTTTTACATTTCTATGGAACTAGGCACAAATATTTCTGGAAAGAAATCGAAATGTAAGCAGAAATTCAACAGAAACGCCAGGTTGTAATACCAATTCTTTATTAGTTTCTAAAGCAATAGAAAGATCCTTTAAATATTAATATTCTATTATTTACCCTTTTGACACCAAAGCATGGATATATCAAAATTATATGTAGCACATATGATTTAATTCCCCTTTTAAAAAATATTAAGAGTCTACATTTAAATGATATAAAAATGTCAAATGGTCTGACTGAAAATCACTGCCATATACATGCATAACAAATTTATCTTAAAATCTACAGAGAGGTATAGGAAAATATTTATGAGCATAAATTATCAGACCCAGTAATAATGTTTTTCAAGGAAAACAATTATAGATTTAAAAAAACAAAATTAATCATTCCATTAAGCATAAAAGCAATGTTCTGGAAGATGATCATTTTTTGCCAACAGTAAGATAAATATCAGAAATAATTTAAGAAAATTTTCTTAAATTGTTCAAGAAAAGACAGCAATTTATTTAATCTACTTGAGTCACTAAACAATCTAAACTTTGTATTCTCTCCTTTTGATAGTAATTACAAGCAGATATATCAAATGTGACTCTCATTTAGACTTTGGTTTGTAAGAACAAAAGTTATTATCAGAGCCAATTACTGTTTTACCTACATGGCTGCACAGAAGCAGGGAGCTCAATTTTCATCTCATCAGTGATTTTGTGGTATTTATTTTATTACTATGCCCACAAAGCGATATAAGAAGGAAATAGCTTATGCTATTAAAACTAGGGCTTGAACACAAGAGGCTAAGGTTTCTTTCAAAAGAAGTTCTGAATTAAAAACACTAGGCAGCACATAATACCAGCTCCCCAGACATGAGCAGACCATAAAAAGACATACATCTGAGCGGTAGATCCCACACAGAGTAATCAAAATTGAAATGCTTCACAAACAAAGTTGAGACAAGCTATTTACTAAGTTACAGTATTATCAGCGTAACATTATTCTCAACAGTGCTTGCCACAAGTAATGCCTTCTAAAGTGTACGCTGGTAAGTATGATAGTCCCACTGGTTAAAGGTATCCGCTATTTAATCTCAAAAGAAAAAGAATCCAGCCACCTTTAACGGTCTGATTCTTTCAGCCAATATCATATTTAATTGAAAGAACAGTAGACACCAAATCCTACTTCAAGCTATATGATCTAGATTTTTTCATTTGTAAAACTGGGAAGTATTAATAATACTTTACCTTCAGGGGGTTGTTTGTGAAGTTTAACCGACTAATGTGTGTTAAGTATCTCACAAATGATAAAGTACTATTCAGTATCCTACAAGTAATACACTGAAACACCTCAAATATATAAAAATCCATAGTTCTTAATATCTCCCCTTCCCAAAAACCTAATTGATAAAATAGATCAATTACTCTGAAAGTAGATAGATAAAAGAAAGAATCATATATTTATTCTGCCTTTCCTGAAAAATCTGTTTTTCAGATTCACCAAAGAGTTGCTAAGGGAAAGTTCTTCAGGGAAGCTAATAAATGCAGAAGGAATGGTAGAATTATAAAATCATCACTCTGCAATCCCTAATAAAATAATTAGATAAATATCAGTTTTTGCTAATATCATTGGGTGAAAGGTTGTGGGGAACTTTATATAAGACTAGATCAAGCTGGTAATACACAGACTTACAGATCAATCTTAACATCACTAAAAGAAAAAAGAAACTGCCTCCTGATATACAGTAAAAGCAAGTGCACGGTACCACTTGTGAAGTATTGCCACCAAAAAGATGTTACCTGCATCCAGTCAAGCTTCTAGATAGAACTGCTGCTGTGCTGAGCTCAGCTGTGTCTGACTCCTTGTGACCCCATGGATTGTAGCCCTCCAGGCTGCTCTGTCCATGGGGATTCTCCAGGCAAGAATACTGGAGCGGGTTGCCAGGCCCTCCTGCAGGGGATCTTCCTAGCCTAGGGATCGAACCCAAGTCTCCCACATTGCACATGGACTGTTTACCACCTGAGCCACCAGGGAAGCCCAGATAGAACCACTGCTGCTGCTGCTAAGTCGCTTCAGTCGTGTCCGACTCTGTGCGACCCCAGAGATGGCAGCCCACCAGGCTCCCCCGTCCCTGGGACTCTCGAGGCAAGAACACTGGAGTGAGTTGCCATTTCCTTCTCCAGTGCACGAAAGTGAAAAGTGAAAGGGAAGTTGCTCAGTCGTGTCCGACTCTTCGCGACCCCATGGACTGCAGCCTACCAGGCTCCTCCGTCCATGGGATTTTCCAGGCAAGAGGACTGGAGTGGGGTGCCATCACCTTCTCTGATAGAACTGCTAGTTTACAAGAAATACTAGAGACAGGGGAATGTGTAAAATGACACCATGAGATTGTAGTCAGCCAAATCCACACTAAGTGGGTGGTCAACCTGTTTGAGAAATGACCTGATTTCTTAAATATGTGACCTTTTAAAAACTGAAGTATAGTTGACTTACAATGGTGACTCTTTTCATGAAGCAAACTGTTACAGATAAAATGAGATACAAATGAAACACATGATATTGTGCAACATAGGGAATATAGTCAATATTCTATAATAATTAGAATCTTAAAAATTGAGAATCATTTTATTGTACACCTGTAACTTATACTGTACAACTATGCTTCAGTTTTTCAAAATGAATAAATAAAATGAACAACAACAACAACAAAAAAATGCAATGTACAGACATTTTTTACATCCTGATTCAAATAAACAATAGAAAAATAGTTTTAAGACAACTGGGGAAGACTGAATGTGGACTGAGAATTATATAGTATTGTGCTCACTCAGTCATGTCCGACTCTTTGTGACCTTTTGGACTGTAGCCTGCCAGGCTCCTCTGTCCATGGGGTTTTTTCAGGCAAGGATACTGAAGTGGGTTGCTGTTTCCTTCTCCAGGGGATCTTCCCAATCCAGGGACTAAACCAGAGTCTTTTATGTCTCCTGTATTACAGGCAAATGTAATATTAAGTGTTAGGTGTGATAATACGTCTGTGCTTTATGATATCCCCTCTTATATCCCTGCTAGGCTAGGAGACCAACAATCACAGCATCACTTAACCCCAAGCTGCTTCTAAAAGCCCAGGTGCCTCAAGTTCACAAAACCTTAAGATTTTAATTCCATGCAGATGTGCCCACCCTGTTTTCTGATTCTGGTAGGAGTTGAATTGTAGAAAAAGAGGAAGGTTAGGGGAGAGAGCTAACATTTATTTAGCTCCCATTTTGTGCCAGGCACCATAATACGTTGGGGGTTGCCATAATCCAAATGATGTGCTTTAGTCTTTAAAATGGCAAGAGGGAGTATATGAAATTATCCTCTTTACCAGTGAGGATAAATGGCAAAGTGATATTACCCCAAAGTGAAGAGACAGGATTTTGCTTATGTCTCTGTCTTCAAAAACCTCTTTCCATCATAACATGCTGCCACATCACAAAGAAATGTTGGTTGATACACTCTTGATTCAGTTTCCTATCTGTCAGATCCTTTACTTCCTCTCAAATACCCACAGGCACTGCTCTGATCTGTGCCCTCATTGATTATTACATGGACCTCTATAATGAGCCCTAAGATGGGTCTCCTTGAGTCTGCATGACCTCCAGTATGACTGAACCTCTGGTTACTAATTGAAACATGTATCTCGCCTCTACTGGTTTCCTTTAGAGGGACCCTTCCTACTTTCCAGCCCTGTATTCTGCCACTTCCTTATGACTGCTCAGTGACCAGCCAGTCCCCACATATAAAATGTTCTTTCCACCTCTACAGGTGAGCACGCTGTTCCATTTTCTGGGAATGTCCTCTTCTCCCCTCCACCTTCAGCTGTTCTCTGGGCACACTGTTACTAACACTGAAACTTGGATCGGGTGCAACTTCCTCTGGGAGATCTCCCCTAACCTCCATCTCTCCTTCTCTACTCCCAACAAAATTCATTCATTCATTCCAACATTTATGGAAAGCCTCATTGAGGTGTCAGTCAATAAAAACAAGTTTTTGTCCACATGGATCTTACATTCTTGAAGGAATGAGAGGAATCCTTTAATAACCATGTAAACAGATATAGACTTAATTTCACATTTCTGTGAGTGCTCTAAATAAAATACCCTAGGAAAATGGGAGGCTGCCTTAAACATGGTGGTCAAGGAGAGCCTCTCTGAGGAGGTGACAAGTATACTGAGGCCTGAATGGAATAGTCACACAAAGATCTGGGGATGATGGAGAAATCAGAAATCGATGATTGAGAGGGGAATAAATGGAAGAGCTAAGCTAAATAAGAGGCTAGCTTTAACCAGAGAAGGGACATTTCTTCCACTCTGACAAGGTAGAAGACATAAAACATAAATCTAGAGATAGAGAAACTAAATATGGTTATTAAAGGGTAATGGGAATGGGAATAGGGCTGTTTGTCTATGTGACTAAAAATTGGAAGAATATTACCTCAATAAGACCAAATTTATTGTCCTCGTGTATATGAAGTCCAGAGATAGGCTGTTCAGGGTTGGCTGGAAATCCAGGAAGTTGCTAGGGACCAGGTCCCTTTCAATTTAGTATTCTGCTACCCCTAATGTATGGGCCTCCTCCTCCTGGCCTAAGATGGCTGCAAGAGTACCAGCCAACACAGCTCTATTCCAGGCAGCAGAATAGAGAAAGGAGAAGAAAAGGATTGAAGAGCAAAAGTCAGATATCTTTTAAAGAGGTCTCCAGAAAATTTCCCAAAATACTCAACCCCTAATATTTCATTGGATAAGGAAATGGCAACCTCCACAGTATTCTTGCTTGGAAAATCCCATGGACAGAGGGACTGGCAAGCTACAGTCCACAGGGTCATAAAAAAGTCAGACACTACTTAGTGATTAAACAATAACAACATTTCATTAGCCAATACTTGATCATATGGCTATGTACAACTGCAAGGGACACTGAAAAATGGGATCTTTATATTGGGCAGTCATATATCTAGCTAAAAGTCTGCAGCTCAGAAAAACCTTTGGGGCCCAGTCCCTTTCCTCCTTTATGTCCTAACCATCTTCAGAGTGTTGCCTTTTGTTCCTGTGGTTGTCACCTCATGGTTGCAAGATGCTTGCTGAAACTCCAGATGTCATGGCTGTGTTCAGGGGAGAGAGAGAGAGGAAGGGGAGAAGGGACACGCCAGTTGTTACTATACCCTCTCATCAGGAAAGCAAAATGTCCCCTAGAACCAACTCCAGGAGACTGCCACTCAGTACCCACTGGACAGAACTGGGACATGTGGTCAAACTTAACTGCAAAGAAGGCTCAGAAATGAGGACACTTACTCCTCTTGGCATGATGCCATCCTGAACAAAATCACAGTATATAGTAATGTAGATGTCGGATGAATACTGGATAGGGAATTAACAATTTCTGCCACAGCCATCAATCTAATCTAGCTAAGAAATCAAGTACAGTAAGACAAAAGTGATAAATAGTGAAATAATGAGGGGTCAGTGGATTGAATGTCCTCACGGTAATGAAGAACTGTTGGAAGAACATATTATGTGAACTGGCAGGCCAGGACAAGGAGGTCAGAGATTGCTGTGCTTGAGACAGATTTTAGAAATGATGTACTGACTGGGTACAACAAGCCCAGGCATTCAGCACATCCCCTTAGCCAAAGTACTTTTGCCAAACCTCTGATATCACACTTGCCACTCTGTCTGTAGAATGCCTGACTACGGGCTGTGAACACCGACAGCAATAAAATCTGCATTCTAGCACCTAACACATAGTAACATTGACTATGTTTGAAGAAATGAAATGTTTGAAGAAATGAAATAGCACACCTGTGAGGAGAGACATTTTTGGTTTTACTATGTTTCTGTTATTCTTACAATATGCCATGGTGACCCAGTCAACAGCTTAGAGCAGTCGTGTGTGCCAAAGGTGACATCCTGTCCAATTTTTATGGCATAGGGGCCAGTTGCTAATTCCACAACCTCCCTATCTTTGCTACAAGCAACTCTCATGAGTTGGAGGCCAGGGAATAAGGTCCCCGTACATGCCCAGAAGTTAGCATCCCCTGGTAAGCCAGGGAGAGAGGCAGGAGAAATTTAGGATGCCATCTTTGAAATGTCATTGAACCACGGGATATCATATATTAATAATAAATTTTGAGTATGCTTTTCAGTTGTAATAAATAGCTTATGATTCTGGAAAAGATGCTATGAGTCATAAATATTTATCTACTTGAATCTTCTCATAGAAACCTTTTGTAAAAAAAAAAAAAATTAACAATTTATTCAGCTGCTTTCTTTATTTTCCCCAAGTTTCAAGTTGTAAATTTTCCTGTGGCAAATTTCCTGTGGCATAGTGTTTTTAGAATATATAGGCCTAAGGGCCTACTTTTGCCCATTTTTAATAGAAATAACCCCAAATGCCATGTTTAATTACCTGTCCCATTAGCCACAACTTATGTACACTGTAAAGTATAAACCTCTTTATATATGTAAACCACCTGAATGGTAACTAATTACAGAAAAACAGCATTGCACATGATAGAGTATAATAATGTATTATGAATAATTCTAATGGGGCTTCACCATTGCCGTATTGGTGTCACTGCAACAAATCAGAAAGTAAAAAAGGTCACTTATGTCAGGAGCATTACATTGAGAAGTTTCTTTGGGAAAATATATTTATTTATTTTTAAACATTTATTTGACTGCACTGGTCTTAGTTGCAGCTTGTGGGATCTAGTTTTCTGACCATTGATCAAACCCCCTTCATTGGGAGTGTGGAGTCTTAGCCACTCAACCACCAGGGAAGTCCCTTTTTGGGAGAGTGTAGAGGGACATATCTGAGGATAATTCTGGGGATGGTTAGGACCTTTTGTTAAAAAAAAAAAAAAAAAATCAACAATTTATTCAGCTGCTTTCTTTATTTTCCCCAAGTTTCAAGTTGTAAATTTTCCTGTGGCAAACACAGGGATGGAGGTCAGGGTTTTGTATTTTTAACACTAGTGAGGAAAAGCCAGCACTCTGAGGTTACACTGAGCTGAGTCTGAATCCTCGTTCTCCTGTTTCTTAGTTCTAAATTACTATCATCTCTCATCCTTGGTACGCTCATCTGTCAAATGGGGATAACAGTAATTCCTTCCTTCAGAAATGTCGTGGGGATGAGATATGACTTCATCATCATGGCTAACACAGGCTCCTGCATGGTCTCCCTGCCTCCGCCCTTGTCCTCCTACATTACAGTCTCCACATGACAGGCAGAGGGACTCTCGTCAGTTGTAAATCGTACCCAGTCGGTCCCCTGGTGAAAAGCCTCCCATCTAACTCATGATCTCTGCAGTCCTCACGATGGTCTGTAAGATCTGGCCTCCACCCCTGTCCCTACTTCTCTCCTCCTTGTACATTCCTCTCCATCTCCCTTGCTGCTCACACTCCTAATTCAGGGTCTTTAGCGGTCCTGTCTTCTCTGCCTGGGATACTCTTCCTCCAGGTATCTATCTGCACAATGCCTTGCTCCCTCACGTCCATCAGATTTCTGCTCAAGAGTCACCTTACAACTGAGACCATCCGAACAGTCCCTATGTTCCTACCCTAACTATTCTCTCACCAACTAACATATGTTTACGTTTCAAGCAGTTTTCTGTTTCTCTAATGACTACCTTACCCTAACTAGAATGTAAGCCCCCTGAGAAGAGAGAAGTTCGGTAGATGCCTGAAACAGTGCCTGGTACATATCAGGCGCAGTGCCCCGTACCTAGTGAATGCTGTGTAAGTGTTCATTCTCCTGATTATTGTTGACCAGAAGAATGAACACTTACACAGCACTCACCAGCTTTGGGGCACTGTTATAAACATGTACATATGTTACTTCATTTATCCTTACAGCAGAGCATCACAGAGCCCGTTTTGCAGATGAGGGACTGAGGCATGGCGAGGTTAAGTGACTTGCTGAGGTACAGATATTAAGTGGTGGAGAGCTAGTATGGGACGTAAACCCATACTTCTAACCATTGTGTTGCCATCTATCGAGAGTTATTCCAGGCTGGGCACTGTCTAGTCACTGGTTACAGCAATGAACTAAACAGAGTCTCTCTGCTTTAGATTAATAAAGACGTAAGAAATGAAATAACAAAACAGAAATAGACTATTTATAGACATAGAGAACAGACTTTTGGTTGCCAAAGGGGTTGGGGGCAGGAGAGGGATGGACTGGGAGTTTGGGGCTGGTAGATGCCAACTATTATATTTAGAATGGATAAACAACAAAGCCCTAATGTATAGCACAGGGAACTATATTCAATATCCTTTGATAAACCATAATGGAAAAAAGATATTTTAAAGAGGAATGTATTAAAAAAAGAAATAGACAATATATAAACCTTAACAGGTCCAAGTTCGTATAAAGAACAGTAAAAGTCATTTGGAGGATAACTGTGGAAATCTAAATATAAACGGGATATCTATTATATTCAGGAATTATTGTTAATTTTGTTAGCTGGGATAACGGTATTGCGGCTAAGGAGGAATGTGTTCATTTTTAAAGATGCATGTAAAAGCATTAAGGGACGAAATGTTATTAGATCTATATTGTAAAGCATTTCAGTAAAAAATAGGTGAAGTGAAACTGGTAAAGGTTAATACTTATTAAATCCAGGTGAAAGAAAAATAGTTATTAATATACCATTTTGGGTTTATTTGAATAGTTTCATACTAAGAAGGTCTTAAGAAGTCACAGAAAGGGAAAAGTAGTTTTTAAAGATTTCTGCTCTCATGGAGTTTATATTCTAACGAGAAGGCAGAGTTCACAATGCTTGTTGGTTTCTTGTAGGCATTCACTTTTCCCCACTTTATTCTATAAAATCCACCTGGTATTTCATTAGCAAAATGTTCCCACCCAATATTAAGTGAGTTATAACCCACAGTGAAAATATGTAAAGCAACCCTTTCTTACCCTTTTTCCATCTTTGATCTCTCATCACATTATTCCTCATAATGACAAAAATCCTCAAAACTTAAGTTTTGATCAAATTTTGAAAATCATTCTCAATGAGATCCATATTCACAAAATTAAAGATCCTTCCCATCTTATACACAGATGCTTCCCATCTTATATATTGCTGTATCAAATTAGATCACAATCTATATTTTTACATTCTTTTGATTAGAGTATCCATTTTATGGAATTCATTTGGAGAATAACTTTCAAACAATGAGATCCATTTATTTTCCCTGCTCTGTAAACATACGATTTGTATCATGCTTCTAAGTAGTTCCTTGGATTTAAACAATTTCAGTTCAGTTCAGCTCAGTCGCTAAGTCGTGTCCAACTCTTTGTGACCCCATGGACTGCAGCACGCCAGGCTTCCTTGTCCATCACCAACTCCCGGAGCCTACTCAAACTCATATCCATCGTGTCGGTGATGCCATCCAATCATCTCATCCTCTGTCATCCCATTCTCTTCCTGCCCTCAATCTTTCCCAGCATCAGGGCCTTTTCCAGTGAGTCGGTTCTTCAGGTGGCCAAAGTATTGGAGTTTCAGCTCCAGCATCAGTCCTTCCAATGAATATTCACACAGTAGGAAACCCTCTCACAGGTGGGTCTGTGGGGAGTTTTGGAATCTCAGAAGGCAAAATAACCGGGGGAAAAAAAATTAAAAATCCACAGAATGCACACCTAACCGCAACTGCTGAAAAGAGAACTTTCCCGCGAGAGGCTCTAACCTAACAACCTAACATGCAGCCTGGCCCACTCACAGAACAAAGGACTGAGTGAAGACTAAAGGAGAGCTAGCCCGTTAAACAGCTTAGGAACTTCTGTTTTGAAATTTGCCTTCAGACAGCTCACCAGACACAACAAGAAAATCAATTACTCTCTTGGCCTATAAAGTTTTTCTTCTTCTCTTCCTCCCTCCTTCTTTTGTGTTTGCTATTTCAAACCCTTTCCTTGACTGCTGAGTATACGTGTGCTCAAGGTGCCTAAAAGAAGGGTTGGGCTCATGTTGATTTGAAGCTAAGATGAAGAAAAGGCACCAGAATATGGCTTTTTAAATGTTACAGAAGAGTGATAATTCTTTATTGTGATTCTTAATTACAACTGAGAAACTCCAAATGATTTGTCATTTTAGTTTTTTCATGTGAAATGGAATTCCAAAAACAATTTCTTCACTCTGGAGAAAGAGCTTAAAGTAGCAACTGGGGTTTACCTAGTTTAAAAGGTTGGCAGTGGGCAATTAAAGGTGGCGATATCCCAGTTGGATTTCACAACTACTCAATAATACAAGGTTTCAAGTTGGTGCAGTAGGCTTACAGAACAGCTGGCAAAACAGCACTGTTTGTCATTGACTTTACAATGCAAAATTAGGGCTATCTTTGTGTCAGCAGTTATGCATTTTTAAGCAGATGTCACTGATATTAGATATAAAACAACAATAGGGATCCAGGCCCTGGAGGTAAAGTCAGGGTGGGAAGCAGTCCATGCCTCTTTCTAAATGAAGCTCACCCCTGCTTGCAGTATTTAAAAGAACACAGTGCATATAAGATCCCTTATCTTTATAATCATTTGCCAGGATTCAAAACTCTTGGGGGAAAATAAATTTTTGGCCATAGTTTTTTTTTTTCTTTTTTTCCTGGAATAATATTAGTTACAGCAACTATGTGTTCTAAAATAGTCCTAATTTCATATATTTTATTTCATTGTCTTTATAACCTAGAGATCTCCAATTTTGTGTTTATGAACCATTCTGGCTCCCCTGAGACTCTTGGCAAAATAAAAATTTAATGAGAGCAGAGGCTTAATAGTAACAAAGATGAGAAGTTTAAGTTCCATTTATGATAGCACTTTTTTTTTTTCCATGAAAGTCTTTATTAATACCTGGTATTTTCTTACTGATGGTATATCTCCATCGCCCAAGAATGGGGACCTGGTCTGAGTTGTTCCTCCCAGTGTGCCTCTAATAGTCCTTGGCACATAGTCAGCACTCCACAGATGGTAACTGAAGAAACCCAATGTGACAAGTCCAATTACAAAGATAGGAGTGAGCTGTTTTGAGAGTGCGAAGTGGAAGTCATACAAGAGTATCAGGATGTTAATTATAGTGTATTAGTTCAGGCTATTGTATCTGAATGCCATAGACTGGAGGCTTGTGAACAACAGAAATCCCCCACTCTCACTTCCTCCTCCTTCCAGCCTCTGGCAACCACTAATCTAGTTTCTGTCTCTATGTATTTCTCTCTTCCTATCTCTTCTATATTCACTGGAATACTCATTGGAAGGACTGATGCTGAAGCTGAACCTCCAATACTTTAGCTACCTGATGGGAATAGCTAACTCATTAGATAAGACCCTGATGCTGGGAAAGACTGGAGGTGGTGGTTTCCAAATACTTGGGTGTGTGTTTGCACCTGAGTTTTGTGTTGCACTGTGAAAACTGCTACACTGTGGTATATCTTGGCATATTTGTCATGTGGAGGAGGAAATGGCAACCCACTCCAGTATGCTTGCCTGGAAAATTCCATGGACAGAGATGCCTGCTCATGGGGTCCAAAGCATCAGATACAACTGAGAGAATGAGCATGCACAGATCCCTCTTAATGAAGGAAAAAAATGACAGTAAAAATCAAAAAGTATGATGCCATCCATACAAGGAGCCGAGTCAACAAACAAACAAAATATATATAAAATACTATGAACAAAAGACTTGAAAGATAAGTGCTTAGGTATAACCCACAAAATAAAATCGGTCATTTGCAAAGTATTGCCATGATCTACACGTTAATTCAAATATTCTGTATTTTGCAAAAAAAGTCATTTAAATTTTGTTATTCACTTCTCATACTTCTTTATGTCTTTGTTAATATCCCTCTTTTATTTTTTTTTATAGCAAAACTGCCTTATGGCCAATGAGTTATGCAGCAAAAATGCTTGAGGTGAAAAGAGTTGCAGCAATGATGTCCACAGCAAAGATGTTTATGGACAGAATACATGGAACTGATACAAGCCATTGTAAAAAGGGTGCCACATGATGGCTGCCCAACTCTGTGAATATACCAAAAGGGAGAATTTTGTGGGATATAAATTAAATGTCAATAAAGCTATTGTTTTAAAAGGGGTATCACAGTGGTTAAGAGCACAGTCTGGATTCCTACATTTCTGGATTCATGATCCTTGCTCTGATACCAGCTGTGTTCTCTTTGCCCATCCAATAGTTAACATTTCTGAATCTTGGTTTCTTCATCAATAAAAGGAAGATAATAATAGTATCTCCTTCTAGCATTATTCTGAAGATTAAACAATTTAGCACAATCTAGGATTGTGCTAAACAATCTAGGATTATTCTGAAGATTAAACAATTTAACATCCCCAAAGCACTGAAAATAACACTTGGTACCCAGAAGGAGTGATTATCACTTTGGGGGAGTCAGAGAGGGAACAGGGATTCAACTGAGAGCACACCCAAAAGTCAGAAACCTCTTGGGCTCTATTCCTTGCCACCTGGAAACTTAACTACAAAGAAAGCTCTTTTGTCATAGAAATTGACTATGCCATCTACATATCTGAAACAACAACGCATGTTTTTCCATTTAGAACACAATTTCCTGCCTTCACTCTTGGAGAAAAAAAAAAAAAAAAGGCTTCCAACAGCTTTATGGAGATATAATTCATAAATCTTAAATCCACCCTTTCAAGGTACACAAGTCGATGTTTAGTGGATTCCCAGAGTTGTGCAGCCATCACCACTGTTTAATTCCAGGACACTTCATCATCCCCAAAGACACCTGACAACCACTGCAAGTCATCCCCCACCCGGCCCACCTCCTCCCCGCCTCTGGGAACCAGCAATCCACTTTCTATCTCCACGGACTTCTCTTGTCCTACCTTTATTCTTGGGAAGGCATGTGGAAATGAACTGTGCTCCCTTTGGGGTTGCCAAAGTTTCCCCTCAGATTCCAGAGGGAAAATAAATGTTTTCTGATCAAGTACAGCTGGGAACAACCTAAGTTTAAAAAAAATATTAAAATCAAATTTGCTATCCTTAAAGCTTCAAAATTGTAATTTAAAACAATGCTTCCTAGTTAAATTACATTTGATAGGTAATTACAACAAATTTGACCAACTTTAGTATTTTTATCACAATAAAACTGCAGTTGTTTATTAAGCATAAGAACTTCCAAGTCTGATAAGGACCCTTATAGCATGAATAAAAAGCTGTATCTCTGGCTGAGTTTATATGTCTTACAATTGACAGAATTACCGCACTATAAAACATTTCTTGGTTAAAAAAATACAATATGCTGTATTTTGTTAAATAAAGTTAAGTCACAAGATAGCCAATGTTAAATATATTAAAAATGTCATTCCTAAGTAGTTCATCTTTATATCTTTAAACTTCTACTGTTCTATGTAATTGCAAAGACTTAAGGATCAATGTCTTTGCAATTACAACTGGCTTCCCAGGTGGCGCTAGCAGTAAAGGACCCGCCTGCCAATGCAGGAGACCTGAGTCTCAGGTTTGATCCCTGCATTGGAAACATCCCCTGGAGAAGGAAATGGCAACCCACTCCAGTATTCTTGCCTGGAGAATCCCATGGACAGAGCAGCCTGGCGGGCTTCAGTCTACAGGGTCGCAACGGTTGGACACGACTGAAGTGACTTAGCACTGAGGATAAAAAGTGTTAAAGGTCTTCCTTGTTAAGCAGTCTGGAGTTCCATGGGATAGCAATGCGCAAACAAAATAAAGTTATAAGAATGTGCATATGCATGTAACATAGGTCTTAATTTAAAGCAGGCTCCAGTTCTTTAAAATGGTTAACATAATTAAGGTCAATTAAACTTAACAACCAATGACTTGATTTCTTGATTCTGTTGTCCACTTCTGTAACATTATCACTAAAAAGCAACCTACAGACTTCTGGTTTCATTTCAACATGGAAAGAGCTTGGAAGTTATCACTCCAACCCTCACAATAAGAAACAGCTGAAGAAACAGAAAAGCAACTCTTCTTAGATACATCAAAGAATTGAGGAAACTGCAGGGAAAGCTGCTGCCTTCAAAACTGGAAAAAGAAGTGGATAAAACCCAAGAGCAGAAACTTGCTGCCAGAGCCAGTACTGGAAGAACACTTAAATTCTAATCAACAAAGTGCTGGAGGTTCAGTATAGATTCACGTGAGAGTTAAAATCTCTGAGGGGCCAAGTCTCAGCGCAGCCTACAGTTTCATGAGTTTTACTTCTAGGAGCCCCACCTTATTTTCTCTAAAAAACCCCTCCTGCTTCCAGCAGGGCAAAGAAAAGGAAGAGAGGTCATTTCAAAACACTCCAGGCTCTGTTCTTTGTTCTGTTCTCTGCAATGAAGGCTGTGTCTCACAGAGAACTATTTTACCAGAGCTTTATCTGATCTGAAGGAGGGCAGTTAGCCAACTCCAGCCCCCTTTGGTCTTCCTATCTCACCAAACAGGGGGAAAAATGCTGAGAAAAATTTGTGAAGAGTCCAGGGGCACCGACCTTCCAAAAGATTGAGATGTAATCACAGGATTATTGAATGCTTCCCCCTAACACACACTACATCCACTTTGCAGACACGAGATTACAGATGAAAGAACTGCAAGGCTCACATTCTACATAGGAAGGAGACTCCAGGGAAACACAAACACAATAGAGAGGCTAAAAACAAAGATAATTGGTGAAATTGAAGCCTCAGATACTAACGGTTATAGCAGATGGCATAACTCCTGGCTAGAAAAATGCCTACTTACACTAAATGCCTACTTACCTGCCTGGTATTCTCTGTGTGGTTTATCATCTGTTGTTAATTTTGGAAAATTCTTAGTATCTTACAGAAAAACCTGTCCTTTTTTTCTGCCCCCTCAGCAGCACTGAGTACTAGGGTGGCTTTATCTGTTTTGCTAATTTGTTAGTTTTCTGTAACAAATTATATCACAAACTAATGGATCACAGCCTTGTCTAACTCAATGAAACTATGAGCCATGCCATGTAGGGCCACCCAAGATGGACGGGTCACGGTGGAGTGTTCTGACAAAATGTGGTCCACTGGAGAAGGGAATGGCAAACCACTTCAGTGTTCTTACCTTGAGAACCTCATGAAAAGGCAAAAAGATAGGACACTGAAAGATGAATTCCCCAGGTCGGTAGGTGCCTAATATGCTACAGGAGATCAGTGGAGAAATAACTCCAGAAAGAATGAAAAGACTGAGCCAAAGGGAAAACAACACCCAGTTGTGGATGTGACTGATGATGGAAGTAAAATGTGATGCTATAAAGAACAATATTGCATAGAAACATGAAATGTTAAGTCCATGAATCAAGGTAAATTGGAAGTGGTCAAACAGGAGATGGCAAGAGTGAACATTGACATTTTAGGGATCAATGAACTAAAATGGACTAGAATGGGTGAATTTAATTCAGATGACCATTACATCTACTACTGTGGGCAAGAATCCCTTAGAAGAAATGGAGTAGCCCTCAGAGTCAACAAAAGAGACCAAAATGCAGTACTTGGGTGCAATCTGAAAAACAACAGAATGATCTCTGTTCGTTTCCAAGGCAAACCATTCAGTATCACAGTAATCCAAGTCTATGCCCCAAGCACTAATGCTAAAGAAGCTGAGGTTGAATGGTTCTATGAAGACCTACAAGACCTTCTATAACTAACACCCAAAAAAGATGTCTTTTTCATTATAGGGGACTGGAATGCAAAAGTAGGAAGTCAAGAGATACCTGGAGTAACAGGCAAATTTGGCCTTGGAGTACAAAATGAAGCAGGGCAAAGGCTAACAGAGTTTTGCCAAAAGAACGCACTGGTTATAGGAAACACCCTCTCCCAACAACACAAGAAACAACTCTACAAATGGACATCACCAGATGGTCAAAACCAAAATCAAACTGATTATATTCTTTGCAGCCAAAGATGGAGAAGCTCTATACAGTCAGCAAAACAAGACGGGGACCTGACCGTAGCTCAGATTAAATTGAAAAAAGTAGGGAAAACCACTAGACCATTCAGCTATGACCTAAATAAAATCCCTTACAGTGGAAGTGACAAATAGATTCAAGAGATTAGATCTGATAGAAAGAGTGCCTGAAGAACACTGGATGGAGTTTCATAACATTGTACAGGAGGTAGTGATTAAAACCATCCCCAAGAAAAAGAAATGCTAAAAAGCAAAATGGTTGTCTGAGGAGGCCTTAGAAATAGCTGAGGAAAGAAGAGAAGCTAAAGGCAAAGGAGACAAGGAAAGATAAATCCATCTGAATGCAGAGTTCCAAAGAATAGCAAGGAGAGATAAGAAAGCCTTCCTCAGTGATCAATGCAAAGAAATAGACTGGGAAAACAGTAGAATGGGAAAGACTAAAGATCTCTTCAAGAAAATTAGAAATACCAAGGGAACGTTTTGTACAAAGATGGGCACAATAAAGGACAGAAATTACATGAACCTAACAAGCAGAAAATATTAAGAAGAGGTGGCAAGAATACACAGATGAAATATACAAAAAAGATCTTAATGACCCACATAACCATGATGGCTCATCTAGAGCCAGACATCCTGGAGTGTGAAGTCAAGTGGGTCTTCAGAAGCATCACTATGAACAAAGCCAGTGGAAATGAAGGAATTCCAGCTGAGCTATTTCAAATCCTAAAAGAAGATGCTGTGAAAGTGCTGCACTCAATATGCCAGCAAATTTGGAAAACTCAGCAGTGGCCACAGGACTGGAAAAGGTCAGTTTTTTCATTCCAATCCCAAAGAAAGGCAATGCCAAAGAATGTTCAAACTACTGCACAACTGCACTCATTTCACATGCTAGCAAAGTAATGCTCAAAATTCTCCAAGTGAGGCTTCAACAGGACATGAACCGAGAACTTCCAGATGTTCCAACTGGATTTAGAAAAGGCAGAGGAACCAGAGATCAAATTGCCAACATCTGTTGGCTCATAGGAAAAGCAAGAGAATTCCAGAAAAACATCTACTTCTGCTTGATTGACTATGCCAAAGCCTTTGACTGTGTTGATAACAACAAACTGTGGAAAATTCTTTAAGAGATGGGCATATCAGACCACCTTACCTGCCTTCTGAGAAACCTGTATGCAGGTCAAGAAGCAACTCTTAGAACTGGACATGGAAAAACGTACTGGCTCCAAATTGGGAAAAGAGTGTACTTCAAGGCTGTATATTGTCACTTTGCTTATTTAATTTATATGCAGAGTACATCATGTGAAATGCCAGACTGGATGAAGCACAAGCTGGAATCAAGATTGCTGGGAGAAATATCCACAACCTGAGATGGGCAGACAGCACCACCCTTATGGCAGAAACCAAAGAGGAACTAAAGAGCCTCTTGATGAAAGTGAAAGAGCAGAGTGAAAAAGCTGGCTTAAAACTCAACATTCAAAAACAAAGATCGGGTCCAATTACTTCATGGTAAATAGATGGGGAAACAATGGAAACAGTGACAGACTTTCCTAGGCCTCCAAAATCACTCAGATGGTGTTTGCAGCCATGAAATTAAAAGACGCTTGCTCCTTGGAAGAAAAGTTTATGACCAACCTAGACAGCATATTAAAAAGCAGACACATTACTTTGCCAACAAAGGTCCATCTAGTCAAAGCCATGGTTTTTCCAGTAGTTATGTATGGATGTGAGAGTTGGACTATAAAGAAAGATGAGCGCTGAAGAATTGATGCTCTTGAACTGTGGTGTTGGAGAAGACTTCTGAGAATTCCTTGGACTACAAGGAGATCCAACCAGTCCATCCTAAAGGAAATGAGTCCTGAATATTCATTGGAAGGACTGATATTGAAGCTGAAGCTCCAATACTTTGGCCACCTGATGCGAAGACCTGACTCACTGGAAAAGACCCTGATGCTGGGAGAGACTGAAGGCAGGAGAAGGGGACAAAGGAGAACAAGATGGCTGGATGGCATCACCGATGCAATGGACATGAGTTTAAGTAGTCTCTGAGAGTTGGTGATGGACAGGAAAGCCTGATGTGCTGCAGTCCATGGGGTCACAAAGAGTTGGACACGACTGAGTGACTGAATTGAACTGAACTGCTAATTTGTTAGGCAAAATAGTAATATTGGTTTGGCCAAAAAGTTTATTTGGGTTTTTATGTACGATATTATAGATGAACCTAAATGAACTTTTTAGCCAACCCATTATATAGTTCAATTTGTATTCCTATGGTTCAACAGTGCTATTAAACATTTTTCACGTATTTACTGGTTCTTTGCTTTCCTAGCTCTGTGAGTAGTCCACTGATGTCATTTTGTTTATGTCAAGGTTTTTTTATTATGATTATGGCAAGAAAACACTTTGTATTTAAGAGTATTAGTAATTTTTGTATCCCATGTGTTGGAACTGTTTTTCCTATTATTTTATGATGCTTCTTAAAATTTTTATTTTTTGTTTCAAAAAACTTCAAAGCCACAAAGAAACTGAAAGGATAGTAAGCATGCAAATACCCTTCACCTAGATGGCCAAGTGTAAACATCTTGTCCCCTGTGCTTTGTCTCCCTTAGTCTCTAGGATGTAGTCATATTCTGAATAAGTGGGATTTCTGTACTGCCTTGTAACAACACAGAAGAGGATGGCTCTAAGGGGGTCCAATAACTGAGTGAGAATATACCTTCTAATCTATGCTTATCGTTTAACAGAAACCTCTTCTTTCCTTCTCATTGTTTCTCACTATTATTTGCTTTGTTCTCTTTTTCACCCTCAAACACTAGTGTAACAGAATATAAAATGAAGATTTTTGTGCAGTTCTGATGGGGTTGGTACAGATGGTAGTCACCCTCCTCGTGTCAATGAGCAAAGGGTGGTCGTTAAGAGCAGTGTGAGCAGATATCTCATGCAATAACATCTGTGCAAGCCAGCAATGGTAAGAGGAAGAACCACACTTTGACATAGAAGGAGAATCATTGCCAAAGTGGGAATAATAATGAAACCTATTTGGAAACAATACAAAAGCACGTTGAGCTCGTTGGAGAAAATATACCACTGTTGATAATATCCTTATCACTGTTTTCTGAATGACTGCTGGGAAAATCTTCCATCTGCTGGAATCCATTGTCATCACGTTGTGTACCTACTGGGTTTTGTCTCTACTAGACAAAATACCACCAGATTTTTTTTCTTGAGCAATACTGGCGAAAAAGGAAAACCATCCTCTGTGAAAATTAGACTTCTTGGCTTTTATATAGCTATGGTGTAGGAGAGGACACTTGCAGACAGTTGACTGGACTCTAATCTGGGCCTCACTGTTTTTTTTAAGTTTTACAAATGGAAGGATAGTTGGATTATAGTGTTGTGTTAATTACTGCTATACAGCAAAGTGATTCAGTTATACATATATATGCATTCTTTTTTAAAATATTATTTTCCATTATGGTTTATCATAAGATACTGAACATAGTACTTTGTGCTATACAGTAGGACCTTCTTGTTTATCCATCCTATATATAAAAGCTTACATCTTCCACTCCCAGGGACTGCCTTGGACCTGCTTACTTTAAGACCCAGTTTGGACTCTCTCCAGTTTTTGACCATGGCTCACTTCATTTCATTTTCAAATCTGAGGCCACGTTAGCCTCCCAAATCCACAGCTATGACTGAGATGTTCCCCCAGCTTGTAGGGCTCCTATGAACTTGCCAGGCTCCTGTCCTCCTGATAAGACAGCCAGTGGTTGTATTACTTTATTGAACAGGAAAGGAAGGATGCAAAGACCATTTCTGGGTTCCAGCTCCACGCTCCAGTTCACATCTTTCTCCACTCTTCTAGACCCTAACAGGAGCAAGGGTGCTCCTTGGCCATGGAGAACTGTGTAAGCAAAGTCCTCTGCCAGAATCTTTGTATTTGGTTCTCTGCTACCTAGTCTGTTCTCTTCAGCTAGCATAGCGTGCAAAACCGCAGCCCAGAAACTCTGTACTCTGTCAAGATGAGAAGACAAAGAGGAACTGGAGACAGGACAGGAGAACTTTCTTTAGAGCTGGCGACAAACGTCTCGTCTCCCGTCCTACTTCCCCTGCCTTCTCCACACTGGAGCTTTCTCATTGCTGTGTGTACGCTCCATCTCTTGGATGCACGCTCCCCACCTACTACACATCTCGTGGCTGCCATCTAAATAGTCCTCTCACTTTGCCTTGTGTGGCTCTCTTGATTTATTATTATTTTTAATATTTGTTTATTTGGCTGTGCTGGGTCTTAGTTGTTGCATGTAGGGTCTAGTTCCCTGACTGGGGATCAAACCCAGGCCCCCTGCACTGGGAGTGAGGAGTCTTAACTGCTGGACATGAGGGAAGTCCCTATTCTTTTAATTTAGAACTGAGTCAATATGAGGTAGTAAAATAACCTCCAATATTTTCTTCTCCAAGAATCCCTTTTGTTACTTTCCCTACAGATTCCTTGTTTCAAATGATGATTTATATAAACCTACTTGAAAATCATATTTTTATTCTCAAATTTAAAAATCTAAGATAGGGCAATTCCCTGATGGTCCAGTAGTTAAGACTTCATGCTTTCCTTGCCAAGGGCATGGGTTTGATATCTGATGGGGGAACTAAGACCCCACAAACTGCACGGTATGGCCAAAACAAACAAACGAAACCCTAAGATATAAATGACTTCAAACTAGACAGACTAGGGAAGGGTTGCCTCTGCCAAGGGATGATGGTTGCCTGTGGCACTACCTTCATGGAGGGGAAAAGGAAACGGGTACACTGAACACCCGAGGCTCTGTTCCCCACTACGAGAGCTGGGACCTGGTTGTATCTCTGGGTTTCTCTCTGAAACTTGACCTCCCTGTCTGATATGATTCATTTACCCTTGATATATATTTATGATGCAAAAAGGACCACAGGATTTTAAGCTTCATACAAAACCTTGATCTATGTTCACTTCAATTCAGAAGGCCTGGACTGAAGAAGGTCCAAAGTAAGAAAAGGTTATTTCTCTTTTTTTTAAAAAATTTTTTTTTTTACTATGGTTGGCTTACAATCAGTTATACATATATACTCACCTAGAGTATATACACTCACCTAGAGTCAAACATCCTGGAATGTGAAGTCAAGTGGGCCTTAGGAAGCATCACTACGAACAAAGCTAGTGGAGGTGATGGAATACCAGTTGAGCTAAGTCAAATCCTAAGAGAAGATGCTGTGAATGTGCTGCATTCAATGTGTCAGCAAATCTGGAAAATTCAGCAGTGGCCACAGGACTGGAAAAGGTCAGTTTTCATTCCAATCCCAAAGAAAAGCAATGCCAAAGAATGCTCAAACTACCGCACAATTGCACTCATCTCACATGCTAGTAAAGTAATGCTCAAAATTCTCCAAGCCAGGCTTTAGCAATATGTGAACTGTGAACTTCCAGATGTTCAAGCTGGTTTTAGAAAAAGCAAAGGAACCAGAGATCAAATTGCCAATATCCGCTGGATCATAGAAAAAGCAAGAGAGTTCCAGAAAAACATCTATTTCTGCTTTTGATGTGAAATCTTTGACTATGCCAAAGTCTTTGACTGTGTGGATCACAATAATCTGTGGAAAATTCTGAAAGAGATGGGAATACCAGACCACCTGACTTGCCTCTTGAGAAACCTGTATCCAGGTCAGGAAGCAACACTTAGAA
>SJYR01001131.1:799953-891109 GCA_006410655.1 Kobus ellipsiprymnus | reverse complement strand
GACTGTGAAGAAGGCTGAGTGCCGAAGAATTGATGCGTTTTAACTGTGGGGTTGGAGAAGACTCTTGAGAGTCCCTTGGACTGCAAGGAGATCCAACCAGTCCATTCTGAACGAGATCAATCCTGGGATTTCTTTGGAAGGAATGATGCTGAAGCTGAAACTCCAGTACTTTGGCCACCTCATGCGAAGAGTTGATTCATTGGAAAAGACTCTGATGCTGGGAGGGATTGGGGGCAGGAGGAGAAGGGGACGACAGAGGATGAGATGGCTGGATGGCATCAAGGACACGATGGACGTGAGTGTGAGTGAACTCCGGGAGCTGGTGATGGACAGGGAGGCCTGGCGTGCTGCGATTCATGGGGTCACAAAGAGTCGGACATGACTGAGCGACTGAACTGAACTGATAAGTTATATTGTATAATATTTGTCTTCCTCTGGTTTCACTGAGTGTAATATTCTCTAGGCCCATCTGTGCTGCTGCAAATGGCAATATTTCATTCTTTTTTATGGCTGAGTAATATTCCATTATATATGTATACTACATCTTTGTAAGCCAATTGTCTGTTGATGGGCACTTGGGTTGTTTCCATATCTTGCTTTTTTCCCATTAAAAAAACCTTTATCTTCTTATTAATGAATTTGTAAGTATTTTATGTATCCTAGGTACAAATTCCTTATCATGTATGTAATTTGTGACTGTCTTCTCCCATTCTGTGGCTTATTGTTTGGTTTTCTTGATGGTATCTTGAAATGCAGAAATTTTACGTTTTGATGAAGTCCAATTTACTGATAGTTTTCTTTTTCTATGATCCTTTGACTGTGTGTCGTCCAGTTACGATTTTAACCTGTTTTGAAGAACCTTTTGGGTACTGGGATGTTGGGTCTGTTACCTTTGTAATGTTTTTCATGGGACCAAGCTTATTTTTAACACATGCGTACCGGAACTACAGAATAAATGTTCCTCACTGAATTTATTCTGTTTGGGGAGGTTCATCTCAAATATGTTTACCTTCTTTCAGAATAAGTTAGCATCTGCTGCAGATTCTGTTGTCAGCTTGAGCTGACATTAGGATTTTTGGTGTGAGGTTTTATTACTTGATCCTGATTTGTTTATGAGCATTATCATTTGAGTATAAACCTTATTTTCATCTCATAATTATACTGTTCAGGCTTATGTGTTCTTCAGAAAACCACCATTTATAAATTATTTTCAAAACACCTACGGTTAATTGCCAGATAAGTTTTACAGTTAAAAGAATTAAAGAAGACTTTTAAGATAGGTTTTTGATCAGATGCAAATGAATGGCATTTATGTCTGTGGTGGGAGGTTATTGTGCCAGGCTGTGAAAGGGCTAGCTTCAGTTGTGTAAGAAAGAATAAAACCAGCTGTGCATTCCGCAGCTTCTGTTTTGTTTCATGAATACAGTTCAGTCAGAGCCACAAGTTCTTTTGCTTTAAATTAGGGTTTCTGAACATGAGCAGTGTTGACATTTTGGACCGAGCCATTCCCTGTTGTGTGGGGCTGTCCTGTGCGTTGTATTCCTGGCCTCTGCCCACTAGGTGCCAGTAGCGTCTCCCTAGTTGTGACAGCCAAAAATGCCTCCAGATGTTGACACGTCCCCTGGGAGACGAGATCATCTCCCAGTAAAGAATCACTGCTTTAGATATGTATCTCAGACTATGAGAATAGGAATGGAATTCAGAGAAGTCCCGTCCTTTCCCCAGATATAAGTAGGAATTGTCTGTCAGCTGTGCCACTGGGATTGATAAAGTGGTCTTTGCAAGAAGCCCATGAAACTTAGAGGCTGGTGGTTCTTCCTTGGTCCCCCTAAGGCACTTCTCCATAATCTCTCTCCCCTACCTGCCAGCTTCTCTATGTTCCTTTGTGCATATTGCTCTTTCATGGGCAAACAGAGACACCTCCACCCCTAGTTATTTTTTTTTTGGAACTTTTAAATTTTATATTGGGGTGTAGCTGATAAAGGATGTTGTGATGGTTTCAGTTGGACAGCAAAGGGTCTCAGCCATACATATGTATCCATTCTCCTCCAAGCTGCCGTCCCATCCAGGCTGCAGCATAACATTGGGCAGAGTTCCCTGTGCTATAGAATAGGTCCTTGTCGGTTATCCATTTTAAATATAGCAGTGTGGACATGTCCATCCCAAACTCGCTAACTGTCCCAGTTATTTTAACTTGAAGATGTGGTAACCGTTTCCAGATGGGTATTGGAAGAAAGTGAACTTAAGGAAAAGGAGGAGGACTGAGTTGGGTTTCCTCTGCTTCAACTTTTAAAACTTCTGCTGTGATACAGAAAGCCTCAAAGCATATGGAAATGGGACTTTGGAGAGGGACCAGAGAGGAGTGTGTGAGGAAGAGGTAATTAAGTGTTGTGAGCAAACCAGAATTGTACTGTTGTTAAAGCAGGCATATAATGCTCTAACTCAGTCCAGTTCCTCTCTCAGTCACTTACTGCCGCTCCACTGATGGAGCTCTCATCTACACGCAGACAGATGTTGCATTTATGTGCACCAGGAGGCTGCAGGATGATTACTCAGAGAATCACAGATAAGAATTTCCCGACATTTGTCTCTGTAAAGTCCCAGCCCTAACCTTGCAGTTTTAACCTTTAAATGGCACACAGGCTCCAAAGGCCCTTTCCACTGCCGCAGTATGAGCTGCTCCTAGTGACTGGGGAATCATCTGGTAGTTAATGACGGCTACAGAGTTGCTGACAGAGCAGCACCCACCTCATACAACGTCCTCATGAAATTGTGGTTATGAAGTGGTCACTGGTTGCAACAGCATGGAGCCATTATGATTTTTAAAGATTTCTGGCTTTCCTTCTCGGTGGTTAATGAAAACCCTGGCTGTCATATAGGTTCCCGAATCACATTTTGCTCAATTCTTTTCTATCACAATGGTTGCTTTCCCCTTCAGCTGACGTCAGACTCCGCCGCCGCCTCTAATTTTCCTAATTGCTTTCTCTTCTGTCTCAGTCTGCACAGTAACAGTGGAAAAGACAAATCCAAGAAGGCTGACTGTGGGGAGGGAGGGGCCCGGGCGGCTTAAGGGAGGTGGTTATTTCCTAACTAATGTTTCTTACCCACTCTCCTCAGCGCGGCGTCATTTGTCCTCTTAGAGTCAGGAGTGCGCTCGCATGTGCAGGAGCTGAGCTGAGGAAGAGGACTTGGACTTGACTGAGGGCCTGCTCTGTGCCCGGTGCCCGCCTGGGCTTCTTGTGCATCGTTTTATTTAATCTTTAACACTCCCTTTGAGGAGTGTTTTTGTCTCCTGTTGCAGGCGAGGAGTTGACACAAAGAGAGGTTAATCTGTCGTTCTCACCCAGGGCTGGCATTCAGATACAGGTCCCTCTGACCCTGGGTCTGGGCTGTCTCCTTTTCCTGGCCTTTTCAGGTTAGTAGTACTGTCATCTCAAAGGGAAAGGGGAGCAACTGTGGGTCCCCAGAGTAGTGTGCACCATGAAAGACACTGGTGTTGGGGGTGGAGGTTACAGTCCTCAGCTGCAAAGGCAGTTTCAGGTCTGTGAGGAAGAATAAAACTAACTGTATTCTCAGAAGAGTATTGCTTTCTGGAAGGATCATCTTGGCTTGAAATGGTAGCTATCACTTCCCTCAAGGCGTAGAAAATATGATTTAACTACTGGACGACTCTTCGCAAAGAATATCATGATTAATTAAGTGCCCGTTAATTCTACTGGTATTAAAAGTGTCTTTAATTGTCCGACTGAAGGAGATAGGAGTAATCTGAAAGAGTATCAGTTGCTTGAGTGCACTGATTTGGTCTTTTTTGGCTAGAGTAGATAGTAGAAAGGGAGTAAGGTAGAGGTTATATTTATATGTATGTATGTTTGAAATTGGATATTTGTGCTGTTTGAAAAATTTGCCTTGGATCTTCAGTCTGATTCTTAGTTCACGATAAAGGGAATATTAACCTCTTATTGATTCTAAACCACAGAAAGCTACTTGCCTCCTTTCTTTCATGATTCCTTTTCAAATTTATACTTTTTTTCTGAGGGAAGGAACATCAGAAAAGATGGGAAGTAGTACACAGGGGCAAGAAGAAGAAGGAGTCTTTGAGTTGCTGGCCTGAAACTTCTTTGGCTTACAGTTCTCTTCAACTCTTGAATCTCTTCACTGACTTGTGGAAGGGACTGTAGGGGAAATAAATCCCCCCCAGAGCTTCTGGAGAAATGATTGCTGCATAAGTTTCTCAACCAGGGAGGAAGATTTATACTGTGCTTAAAGCTGGGGGAAATGTTTATATCTGCTACTGGAACCTATTTGACATTTAACTTCTCATCTAAAAGCATTACGAATTAGCTGTTTTAAGCTGTGAAACCATTTGTAGTAGCAGACCCAGCAATTAATCACCTAGTATTTGTCTCTTAAAAAATGATGTATTACAGCTCCACCAGGTGGCTGCCGGCAGTGTGCATGAGACAGGCCACCGTCCTCCAGGAGGAGGGAAAAGCTGCTCTCGACTGCGTGTGTGCATCGTTCTGACTCCATCAAAATCCAGTTGGGTGCAGGGCTTCCCAGGGTGCAGGGCTTCCCAGGTGGCGCTAGTGGTGAAGAACCCTCCTGACAATGAAGGCAGTGTTAAGAGACGCGGGTTTGATGCCTAGGTTGGGATGATCCCCTGGACGAGGGCATGGTAACTCAATCTAGTGTTCTTGCCTGGAGAATCCCTTGGACAGAGGAGCCTGGGGGGCTACAGTCCAGGCGGTCACACAGAGTCAGACACAACTGAAGCAACCTAGCATGCATGTAGGGCAAAGAAGAGAGACCATGGCAGGTTTTTCTAGGAAGTCTGTCTGGCAAAAAACTCCCACGAGATCACTGTGACTCATTTTTGACATATAAATACCCAAACCTGTAGACAGTTTTCTGATGGGTTAGTTGTACCTCTCGTGTCTTTGGGTATCCTCATTCTGGCTATTGTTTTTGGTTTTCATGAAAAGGCAAAGGATACTTAGGCCCACAGTTGATTTTAGCTTGTGGCTATTAGACACCTGAATATGACTTAGCTCAGATGCTAAATATTGTGGTGTATAATGACCACAGTGGAGTAGGAGAGACGCTGGTGACCTGGATTCTGTTTTAGGCTCTGCTCTTACTAGGCAGGTGGCTTTTTTTTTTTTTTTTTTGGTTGTCAGTTTTCTTATCTGGAAATGAGTGAATTATACTGACCAGCTCCATAAACTCTTAGTGCATTTGAGTGGTTTTTGCTTTAATTTGGAAAAGAAAAAACTTGTTAAACAGTTGAAACCAAATATAAAAGATGAAGGAGAAAAGCTATACTTAGTGTAGACATTTACATTTTTTAAATTAAACTCTGCATTATGATATTGATGATAAGAACTAGAGTGAGCCAGTCTTCACTTTTCTCTCTCTAGTTCTAATATGGCACAGATGTGATAATAAAGCCCATATGCAGCCTTGCTGAAAGTATCTGATTAGACATAAAATGTTGAAAAAAAATCTGATAAGTAAATTGAGCCATCAAGTTTTTTTAGGCAGCACAAAGTATGAAAACAAAACAAAAAACCCACTCAGCTCCTTAATCTTTGAAAGGTGAAATTCATTTTTCCAACTTATTGGTGCTGCTGCTGCTGCTAAGTCGCTTCAGTCGTGTCCAACTCTGTGCGACCCCATAGAGAGCAGCCCACCAGGCTCCGCCATCCCTGGGACTCTCCAGGCAAGAACACTGGAGTGGGTTGCCATTTCCTTCTCCAGTGCATGAAAGTGAAAAGTGAAAGTGAGGTCGCTCAGTCGTGTCCGACTCTTCATGACCCCATGGACTGTAGCCCACCAGGCTCCTCCGCGCATGGGATTTTCCAGGCAAGAGTACTGGAGTGGGTTGCCATTGCCTTCTCCAGTGTAGAGAAAAGAGAAAGAAATAACTTCTTTCTACGTGTTAAGTAAATACCTTCTTGTTTGAAAATCAGTGACAGTATGTAATTGGAATTTTAGGAGCACTGAGTAACACATTGTCCTCTTGAGTTCTAGACATTTATTAACAAAGTGAACCATCCTTAAATAGATCCAAATATTCTGTATTGCAGTTTGTGAAGTATATGACATCCTCATTGATTTAATTTTTTCATGTTAGTTGAAGACACTGATTTGAAAAAAAAAAAATGTAATCCACATGGTGTTCCAGTGTCTGACACTGCAACCAATCTAGGAAATATCAAGAACTGGCTGTAGCGGTGCTGGTAGGAATACTGGTCCCCGGCTCCTCCTACTTCCCCTTAACAACAGTAAGTTCATCACTGTACTCCTTTAGCTTCCCCAGTTTTAAAAAAAAAACAAGTCAATTCATTATTTTAAAAAATTACCCATGAATGAAGACTGATTCCATATGGTGGCTTGTCCTACCCTTAAAAAAAAAATCAGTTTATACTTTTTTTTTTGCTACACCCCTTGGTTCAGTTTGCGTTCTTCCATATGTGCTTTTATTGGCATGTTGCTATACCACCTGCTTGAAGTTTGAAATGTTAGTTTTGGATGCAACATTGACTTTGATCTAAGAGTTCTTTGTTTTTTTCTCTGCAAGACGTTTATATGAAAGCAGAATCTTTGATTTTAGTAACTTACGTGTTCTTCCTGCTGCTTATTTCCTAATTGTGCTTGTCATAATGTCCGTTATGGGACCACTATGGCATTATTGATAATTAATAAAAGGTTATAACTTGAGATAGAAATTAAGCAGAAAGAACTACTGATTTCTTAAAGAGACAAGGTAAACTCTGATTTTCAAATCGTGGCACAGACCTTCTGTTAATATGAGAATAACAATTCTAGTTTAGGTGAAAAATTTTAGAAAGTTAGTTTCAAAATGGGCCTTATGGCAAAGGTAAATTCTTAAATTTATTTGAAATTTAATTTTTTATAATTAAAAAGTTTTATTTTCAGCAGGCCAGTTCTTAATAACCACATGATGAAGTTTACTAATGAAAGAATGCATGTTCGTACATACATGCTTTATATATTATATGTTATTCCTCGCAGTTTGAGAACTAAGTAATTTCTACATATCTTTGTTGAGCAGAAACTATGGCAGTGTCCCAAATATATAATCCTAGGTCTGGAATTTTAAATTTAACTTCTAGTTTTCTGTGTCCTGCTAGTTGTAAGTTTGAGGAATATTTTTTAAAATTTATTTTGTTGAAGTATGGATGATTTATGAAGTTAATTTCTGCTGTACAGCAGCGTCATTCAGTTATACACATATCAGTTCAATTCAGTCGCTCAGTAGTGTCTGACTCTTTGCAACCCCATGAATCGCAGCACACCAGGCCTCCCTGTCCATCACCAACTCCCGGAGTTCACTCACACTCACGTCCATCGAGTTGGTGATGCCATCCAGCCATCTCATCCTCTGTCGTCCCCTTCTCCTCCTGCCCCCAATCCCTCCCAGCATCAGAGTCTTTTCCAATGAGTCAACTCTTTGCATGAGGTGGCCAAAGTATTGGAGTTTCAGTTTTAGCATCATTCCTTCCAAAGAACACCCAGGACTGATCTCCTCTAGAATGGACTGGTTGGATCTCCTTGGAGTCCAAAGGAATCTCAAAATATATATATATTATTTTTCATAATCTTTTCCATTATGGTTTATCAGATAATATGGAATATAGTTCCCTGTGCTATGAGTAGAACCTTGTTTACCCATCCTATATATAATAAATAGTTTGCATCTGCTAATCCTCAACTCCCAGTCCCTCTCTTTCCCACCCCACCCCCATTTGTATCTTATTTTAGAATCTGCACATGAGTGATATCATATGGTATTGGTCTTTTTTCATGAATTATTTAGTATGATAATTTCTTGTCCAGCCATATTACTGAAAATGGCATCATTTCATTTTTTTTAATGGTAGAATTCCATTGTCTTATGCACCACATCTTCTTTATCCATTCATCTGTCGTTGGACATTTAGATTGTTTCCATGCCTTGGTTGCCGTGAATAGTGCGGCTGTGAGCATAGGGGTGCGTGAATCTTTTCAAATTACAGTTTTGTCTGGGTAGATATCTAAGAGTGGGATTGCTGAATCATATGGTAATTCTATTTTTATTTTTCTGAGGAACTCCATACTGTTTCCCATAGTAGCTGCACCAACTGACATTCCTCCCAGCAGTGTAGGAGGGTTCCCTTTTCTTCATACCCTCTCTAGCATTTGTAATATACAGCCTTTTTAATGGTGGTCATTGTAGTTTTGATTTGCATTTTTCTTAATGATGTTGAGCGTCTTTTTATGTGTTTGCAATGTGTGTCTTCTTTGGAGAAATATCTGTTTAGGTCCTGTGCCCATTTTTTGATTGGGTTGTTTTTTTGTTGTTGATTTATATGAACTGTTTATATATTTTGGAAGTCAAGCCCTTGTCAGTTGCATAATTTGCAAATATTTTCTCTAAGTCCATAGGCTGTCTTTTAGTTTTATTTATGGTTTTCATTGCTGTACAAAAGCTTGTAAGTTTGATTAGGTCCTATTTGTTTATTTTTGCTTTTATTTCTATTGCCTCAGTAGACTGATCAAAGAAATGCAAAAAAAGCAAAATGGCTGTCTGAGGAGGCTTTACACATAGCTGTGAAAAGAAGAGAAGCAAAAAGCAAAGGAGAAAAGGAGAGATATAAGCATCTGGATGCAGAGTTCCAAAGAATAGCAAGGAGAGATAAGAAAGCCTTTCTCAGTGATCAACGGAAAGAAATAGAAGAAAACAACGGAATGGGAAAGACTAAAGATCTCTTCAAGAAAATTAGAGACAGCAAGGGAACATTTCATGCAAAGATGGGCTCAATAAAGGACCGAAATGGTATGGACCTAACAGAGGCAGAAGATATTAAGAAGAGGGTGGCAAGAATACACAGAAGTGTGCAAAAAAGACCTTCATGACCCAGATAATCACGATGGTGTGATCACTCACCTAGAGCAGACATCCTGGAATGTGAAGTCAAGTGGGCTTTAGGAAGCATCACTATGAACAAAGCTAGTGGAGGTGATGGAATTCCAGCTGAGCTATTTCAAATCCTAAAAGATGATGCTGTGAAAGTGCTGCACACAAAATGTCAGCAAATTTGGAAAACTCAGCAGTGGCCACAGGACTGGAAAAGGTCAGTTTTCAAGGCAATGCCAAAGAATGCTCAAACTATCACACAATTGCACTCATCTCACATGCTAGTAAAGTAATGCTCAAAAGTCTTCAAGTCAGGCTTCAGCAATACGTGAACTGTGAACTTTCAGATGTTCAAGCTGGTTTTAGAAAAGGCAGAGGAACCAGAGATCAAATTGCCAACATCTGCTGGATCATCAAAAAAGCAAGAGAGTACCAGAAAAACATCTATTTCTGCTTTATTGACTATGCCAAAGCCTTTGACTGTGTGGATCACAATAAACTGTGGAAAATTCTAAAAGAGATGGGAATACCAGACTACCTGACATGCCTCTTGAGAAACCTATATGCAGGTCAGGAAGCAACAGTTAGAACTGGACATGGAACAACAGACTGGTTCCAAATAGGAAAATGAGTACGTCAAGGCTGTATATTGTCACCCTGCTTATTTAACTTATATGCAGAGTACATCATGAGAAGTGCTAGTCTGGAAGAAGCACAAGCTGGAATCAAGATTGCCAGGAGAAATATCAGTAACCTCAGATATGCAGATGACACCACCCTTATGGCAGAAAATGAAGAGGAACTAAAGAGCCTCCTCATGAAAGTGAAGAGGAGAGTGAAAAAGTTGGCTTAAAGCTCAACATTTAGAAAACTATGATCATGGCATCCAGTCCCATCACTTCATGGCAAATAGATGGAGAAACAATGGAAACAGTGTCAGACTTTTTTGGGGGGACGCTCCATAATCACTGCAGATGGTGACTGCAGCCATGAAATAAAAAGACGCTTACCCCTTGGAAGGAAAGTTATGACCAACCTAGACGGCATATTAAAAAGCAGAAACATTACTTTGCCGACTAAGGTCCATCTAGTCAAGGCTATGGTTTTTCCAGTGGTCATGTAAGCGTTGAACTCTAAAGAAAGCTGAGCGCCAAAGAATTGATGCTTTTGAACTGTGGTGTTGGAGAAGACTTGAGAGTTCCTTGGACTGCAACGAGGTCCAACCAGTCTATCCTAAAGAAAATCAGTCCTGAATGTTCATTGATAGGACTGATGTTGAAGCTGAAACTCCAATACTTTGGCCACCTGATTCAAAGAGCTGACTCATTGATAAAGACCCTGATGCTAGGAAAGATTGAAGGGGAGAGGAGAAGGGGACGACAGAGGGTAAGATGGTTGGATGGCATCACTGACTCAATGGACATGGGTTTGGGTAAACTCTGGGAGGTGATGGACAGGGAGGCCTGGCATGCTGCAGTCCGTGGGGTCGCAAAGAGTCAGACACAACTGAGCGACTGAACTGAACTGAGACTGATCTAAGAAAACATTGTTATGGTTTATGTCAGTGTTTTGCTTGCATTCTCTTCTTCGAGTTTTATGGTGTCTTATATTTGCAGCTGTAAGTCACTGAGTTTATTTTTGTGAATGGTGTGTGGGTGTGTTTTAACTTCATTGATTTACATGTGACTGTCCAGCTTTACTAATGCCACTTGCTTAAGAGACTGTCTTTTCTCCATTGTACATTATTGCCTTCTGTCAAAGATTAATTAACCATAGTTGTGTGGATTTATTTCTGGGCTCTTTATTCTGTTCCATTCATCCATATGCCTATTTTTATGCCAGTGCCTTGCCCTTTTGGTTACTGTAGCTTTGTAGTATTGTCTGAAGTCTAGGAGGGTTATGCTTCCTGCTTTGTTCTTTTCCTTGAGGAGTATTTTATATCTTCATCTTGTTGTTTTAGTCACTAAGTTATATCTGACTGTTTTTGCAGCTCCATGGACTATATATAGCCTGCCAGGCTCCTCTGTTCTTGAAAATTTCCAGGCATGAATACTAGAGTGGGTTGCCATTTCTTTCTCCAGGGGATTTTCCTGACCCAGAGATCAAACCTCCATCTCCTGCATTTCATGCAGATCCTTTACCCCTGAGCCACCTGGAGGCTCATATATATGTTCATCTTAGTATGTATTAAAAAGGAGTTTGTGGCCATTTTGCTCTATATTCTTATAATAACCCAGTTAGTGGCGTTGTCATTTTAGATCTCTAAGTTCATTTTCTACATCTGTGTAGAATGAAGATTGTGGGTTTGGGTATGAGAGATGGGAGTTTGGGTTAGAACAGTTTCTGATGTCTCTTCCAGTTCTAAATATTGTACGACTTTATAGAAGCAGAATGCTCCAGTAGTCCTATGACCACAACTGTATTTGGTCATCATTGACTTGGCTTTTACTGTAAGAATTTTGAAAGTTATACCCTTACTATACGTGGATTTCTGAAAGATTTGGTTCTCTCCTAAATCATTTAATATTCTTGGCTCTTTTATATTAACATTTGCCAAAAGTGTCTTTGTCAATAAGAATTTGAATTGGCTTTCAAAGACTCTAACAAGGCTGAATATAAATGGAATGGGGTCATTTATCAGTATCTGTTCTTCTATTTTATTAGTTGAATTAATGTGTCAGCGTTTGGTGTAGGGACTGTGTGTAGCCCTTCCATTTTGTTAATGGTTAGCCTTGCTGTCATCTTCCTTTTAGCTTGCAGTAAGTATAGAATAGGTAAATATTCTTGACTTTTCTTAGTCTTTCAGCTGCCGTGAAGTATGTAAGCAATAAAATAAACGTCACTGTTAGCTTTTCTCTTCCACGTGCCCTTGAGTGGGTGTTTCGTTAGATGACTGTGCTCTAGTATTGTCTAGTCTAGTCACAGTAGTTTCCATATTCTCTTTTTGGCTGCGCCAGGTCACATGTAGTATCTTAACTCCCTGACCAGGGATTGAAACCATGCCCTGCATTAGAAGCATAGGGTCCTAACCACTAGACCTTCAGGGAATTCCCTAGTTTTTATATTCTTAAAGAAAAATACCAATTAATTGAATTAAATTACGTCACTATTACAGTCAAATTATCAAAGAAGAAAATAGCATAATAAATAGGATCCCCTTTGAAAACTTCGAAATCCTTGCATAAAGAGAAGCAGCGGAAGTAAATGCCTTTTCAATATGGTATTTTACTGAGAAGCTTGACCCGTGTATATTGATTTTGCACTTTCCATGGTAATGTTGTGTCATTTATTTAGATATTCTTGGAACAGAAGATGTTGTTGTGGAAGTGACTGCCAATGATGCTGTGAGGTTTTATCCCTGGACCATCGATAATAAATACTACTCAGCAGATATCAATCTGTGTGTGGTGCCAAACAAATTTCTAGTCACCGCAGAGATTGCAGAGTCTGTCCAAGCATTTGTGGTTTACTTTGACAGCACACAAGTAAGATTTTGTTTTCCTTGGACCTTGAATAAAAAATTATTTTGTGCTTTTTCTTTCCCCTTTGCATTTTCTCTGAGTTCTCTTAATGTCTCTCTTTCTGTTTTTGTTTGTGTATTTTTTATCCCTCTAGAAATCTGGTCTTGATAGTGTTTCCTCCTGGCTTCCTCTGGCAGAGTCGTGGTTACCTGAGGTGATGATCTTGGTTTGCGATAGAGTATCTGAGAACGGTAAGGCCCAGCAGTTGGTGGCACATAGGTTTGCCATTCCTTGGTAAACAAAACATTGGTTTCCTTAGCTCAGAGCAGTATGTCTTGTATGATTTTACTACCTTACAAAAATATCTTCAGCTTTTTCTCTTGCAGTATTTAATTTTTTAAGAATGGACACTTGGGGTTTGAAAAGTCATCTTCTTTTTATTAATTTATTTTGGATGCCTTTAGAATAACATTGACATTAAAGATTAACACTTTGTGGAGAGTGTTGCAGCAATATTCATGTTTTATTATTTTTTTGCTTATGAAGAATCTTTTGCATGTTATTTTAGGTGTAAATCGACAGAAAGCTCAAGAGTGGTGTATCAAACATGGCTTTGAATTGGTAGAACTTAGTCCGGAAGAGTTGCCTGAGGAAGATGGTAAGTATTTTTATGTCTGGAGAAAACATAGATTTTGTATTAAGAGATGAGAGATTATTTTAATTCAAGGAAGAAGGATCAAAGTGATATTGAAAACACTTTATTTTTCCCTAGCTTTTTGAAAAGATTTATGCAGGATCCATTGATGCAGTCTGACTATTAATCAAATAATCCATTTATTTGGTTTTACCACCCACTTTAGGACTTTGGACATGTTTATTTTTCTTATGGATAGAGATTTCTACCTTAAATCTTAGTCATTTCCCCAATCTCGTATCCTTTCTTTGCTGCCAAAAAGGAGGGTTTGGCCTAATTCATAAATAGTTATAAAGTTTATGTTTCTTATTTTGAATTTCTAGTAACCTGAGGCTGAATTCCTAGGGACCCTAGGGGGCATGTCAGTACTATTTGTACGTCTTTTGGACATTTGAAACCATAATTAGACGCAGAATGTCCCCCCGGCCCCTGGGGCGGGGGCGGTAACTCTGTACTTACCTTCCTTCTACTATATTTTGGACCTTCTATTTCTTTCCCCTCTTTTTTCCCCTTCCCCCATTCTTCTTCTCATATTTTTCCTTCCAAGTCTACAACTGTGCTAGCTACTATGGAGTCTACCAAGACAAAACAGTTTTGGCCTCCAAAACCTTATAATCTGGTACAAGAGATGAAACTTGTATACAAATTACTGAATAGATGGAACTTCCTAAGTATTATAAAAAATATAAATCATGGTGCTATGGTGTTTCAGAGATCAAAAAGGTTATTTCGCTTCAGAAGTTCAAAGAATGCATTGGCACTGTGAACTCGCACTTATAAGCTAATCCATGGGAAAGAAATAGAGAAGGTACTGGATTTAGAGCTAGAGGACTGGTGGGGAGATGCTAGTTATTGCAAAAGACATTCTAAGTAGGGCAGCCAACTTGAATTAAAGTACATAGAGAGGCTAAAAGTAATCATTATGTGAAACCTTTTTTTTTTTTTAAAAGAAATTAAGAAACACTTTTCTATATTCTGACTTAGAATTTTTTCCAAAGTGTTGTTACCTTCAGGAATAAAGCCCCACCAGAGAAAAAGAGGACAAAAATGAAATAAAAAGGCTGATTTTTCTTCCTGTACATTTTTTAGAATATTAAAAATTATTAAGTATAATTTCTCTTCCATGTTTTTCTAGAATTCTTGAAACTTGTGCCCTGTTTTGCACGCTAGCATGCGTGTGATTGCTTATTTCTGGCACAAGAACGTTCTCTTTATCCTATTGTCCTTGAGAATCAACATTTGAGTCATTTTCTTTATCTGTTTTCATTTTGGAATCTGCTCCTATATCTTGCTATGCTGCTCCCTTACCCCTTGTCTGGATAATGTTCCTTTTTTTAAAAAACATTTTTTCATTTTTAATTAGAGGATTATTGCTGTCCAATATTGTGTTGGTTTCTGCTGTGTGTGCATGCATAGTTGCTTAGTTGTGTCCAGCTCTTTGCGACCCCATGGACTGTAGCCTGCCAGGCTCCCCCTGTCCATGGGGATTCTCCAGGCAAGAATACTGGAGTGGATTGCCATGCCCTCTTCTAGGAGATCTTTCCAACCCAGGGACCAAACCCAGGTCTCCCTCATTGCAGGTGGATTCTTTACCATCTGAGCCACCAGTGAAGCCTGGTTTCTGCTATACATCAACATAAATTAACCATGGTGAATAATGTTCTTGTATTCAGCATAATCTTTTTTTTTAATTATTCAATTTTGTTCCTTTATTATGATTTTGTGTCTTGTATATAAACTTTTTTTTTTTTATGGTTGTGCCACGCGGCTTGCAGGATCTTAGTTCCCTGACCAGGGATCAAACCCTGGCCTGTGGCAGTGAGAATGTGGCGTCCTAACCACTGGAGTGCCAGGGAATTCCCTAACTGAGCTTAAAAGTAGATTTCAGCATACTGTCTTTAGGTAAATTAACTAAAACCTTCCTAGAATGTTTCAATGCCAATTGTTTGCATATACCCTCATCATTTATTGGCATGTATTATTCCATATACTCTCATTGTTTATTGGCATGTATTGCTCCCATATACCTTCATTGTTTTTTCCCATGTATCCTCATCCCATATACCCTCATCATTTCCCACATACACCCTCTCGTTTATTGGCATGTATTATTCACACATCAATATGAGACTTTATCTTTGTTTGTATTAAATTAATCTTATTGATTCTAATTCTTTATTTCTGCTCATATTTTTGGCTCCTGGATATAGCTCATCTGAAGTATTAGTTATTCTTTAAAGACTTGAATCACTGAAAGTTAAGATAAACATCGCTTTTATTTCTTCATTTAAACACTGAGGATGATAAACTTGTCTTTGTCGAGCATTTCTGGTTTAATCCTTCCTATATTTCTGTTAGGTTGGTAGGATGGTATTTAAATGATTCATTATTTCATCATTTACTAAAAGCCTCTTGTCTTTCAGGCACTAGGTTAGTTTAAGTAGTGAGAATAATGAGTTCAGTAAGATATGACTCCTGCCTTCAAGGAGTTTCCAGTTTAGAGAAAAAGGTTACACCAGTGAATCATCAGTTCCAGGGCATCTTTTCCATGGGGAAGGTACACAGAGTGATGTCATCACCACTTTTCTTTGAGAATAGCATGAGTGATTTGCCCTTAATCAAATAGCTAATAAGTTACAGAGCCTGGCTTCACATTCAGATCTTATGACTTCTACTTCTGTGCTGTTTCCCGTTAAACCACCCAGGACTGGGCCAGGCCACTAGAGACAGGTTCTATACGGACTGTGCTCTGTAAAACTCTTAAAAAACTTTTTAAACCACAGGAAAACTTTTAGATTCTGCTGCTATTTTCCACATGAGTATGGTAAGACTCGGCTGAAGGATTTTCATTTCCTTTGCGCACACTCATATCTACATTGTAGATAAGAATACTGCCATATTATTGGTATGCTGACTAGGATTACTGCCCTGTTATTTTTAGTGTCAAATTCCAGAACAAGATAGTACCGATACTGAACTTAATTAAACTAAGTTGTCAGTGTTTGTGGTTTTTTCTTTCTTTTCTTAAATGACCCCTTGCCTGTCTCTTACGGTTATAGTAATTTCACTTCTCACTCTTAAGCTGTCTATTTCTCATCAAGAAATTTTTATCTAGATATCTATTATAAATAGTAATTATCACTGTATGGTTCCCAATGAGGAAAAGTTGGGGCATTTACTGGATTTTATAGCATATCAAGAGGACCTTTCCTGCCCTTGGGAAACTTATTGTTTATGAATAGCCAAGTTTGGTATTTCTAGTACAATCCCAGGATTGTGTAATTGATGGAAACTAACATTTTCAGAGGAATATGGGTGGATTCCATTGGTGAGGTAATGAGGTTGACTTTACTATATAAAACTTTATACTGTGTGTTTATTTAATTTAGTTTCTAGAATATATTTTTAATTAAAGTCGTGGCTCAGACAGTAAGGAATCTACCTGCAATGCAGAAGACCCAGGTTTGATTCCTGGGTTGGGAAGATCCCCTGGAGAAGGGAATGGCAACCCACTCCAGTATTCTTGCCTGGAGAATCCCATGGACAGGGGCTACAGTCCACGAGTTAACAAAGAGTCAGACACAGCTGAGCAACTACACTTTTCACGGTTGATTTACAGTGTTGTATTTACGCCGTACAACAGAGTGATTCAGTGGTGTGTGTGTATGTATGTGCTGTGCTCAGTTGCTCAGTTGTGTCTGACCCTTTGCGACCCCATGGACTATCGCCTGCTAGCTCCTCTGTCCATAGGGATTCTCCAGACAAGAATACTGGAGTGGTTTGCCATGCCCTCCTCAAGGGGATCTTTCCAACCCAGGGATCAAACCCAGGTCTCCCAGATTGCAGGTGGATTCTTTACTGTCTGAGCCACCAGGGAAGCCCAAGAATACTGGAGTGGGTAGCCTATCCCTTCTCCAGGGGAACTTCACAACTCATGAATTGAACCCAGGGTCTCCTGCATTGCAGGCAGATTCTTTACCAGCTGAGCTACCAGGGAAGTTCTGTGTGTGTGTGTGTGTGTGTGTGTGTGTAAGAATATATATGAGTATATATATGTATATTCTTTTTTATATTATTTTCCATCATGGAGGAAAATACCTCAGGTTACTGAATATAGTCCCCTGTGCTATACAGTAGGACTTTGTGGTTTATTCATTCTATATGTAATGGTTTGCTTCTACTAACCCTGGCCTCCTTCCTACTGCATCTCTTCCCCCACCCTCACCCACTTGGCAACCACAAGTCTGTTTTTGTTATGTAGCTATGTTGACTTGTGTCATATTTTAGATTCCACATAAAAGTGATATTATATGGTATTTGTCTTTTTCTTTCTGACTTATTTTGCTTAGTATGATGATCTTTGGGGCCATCCATGTTGCTGCAAATGGCATTCTTTCCTTCATTTGGTGGCTGAGTGACATTCCATTGTGTATACAGACCACATCTTCCTTATCCATTCATCTCTCTCTGGACATTTAGTTTGTTTCTATGTCTTTGCATTTGTATATAGTGCTGCTGTGAACATAGGTTTGCATGTATCTTTTTGATTGTAGTTTTGTCTGAGTATATGCCCAGGAATGGGATTGATGGATAATAAGATGAGTCTATTTTTAGTTTTTGGAGGAACCTTCATTCGTTTTTCACAATGGCTATACCAATTTGCATTCCCAGACACAGTGGAGGAGGGTTCCCTTCTCTCCACACCCTCTAATAGCAGTAATTGCTATTTGAAGACTTTTTAATGATGGCCTTTCTGGTTTGTGCGAGGTACTACTTCGTTGTAGTTTTGATTTGCATTTCTCTAATAATTAATGATGTTGAGCATCTTTTCATGTGCCTGTTAGCTATCTGTATGTTTTCTTTGGAGAAAAGTCTATTTAGGTCTTCTGCCTGTTTTTTGATTGGGTTTTTGTTTTTTTTTGTTGCTGTTGAGTTGTATGAACTGTATATGTATTTTGGAAATGAAGCCCTTGTCGGTTACATCATATGCAAATATTTTCTCCCATTCTGTAGGTTGTCTTTTAATTTTGTTTCCTTTGCTTTGGAAAAGCTTATAAGTCTAATTAGGTCCCATTTGTTTATTTTTGCTTTTATTTCTATTGCCTTGGGAGACTGACCTAAGAAAACATAGGTTTTATGTCAGAGGTTTATGACATAAAATGATTTGTCTCAGAGAATGTTTTGCCTATGGTCTCTTCTAGGAGTTTTATGGGGTCTTGTCTTATATTTAGGTCTTTAAGCCATTTTGAATTTATTTTCGTATATGGTGAGAGGGTATATTTTAGCTTTATTGTTTTATGTGTGGCTGTCTAACTTTCCCAGCACCACTTGCTGAAGAGACTGTCTCCCCATTGTACATTCTTGCCTCTTTTGTTGAAGGTTAATTGACCATAGGGGTGTGGGCTTATTTCTGGTCTCTATTCTGTTCCACTGATGCATGTTTCTGTTTCTGTGCCAATACATGCTGCTTTATATTCTTCTAAATTGTGGTGGAAAATATCTCAGGATACCGAATTTAGTTCCCTGTGCTGTACAGAGGGGCCCTGATGTGTTTCCATTCTGTGTGCAGTGGTTTGCTTCCACTGACCCCAGCCTCCCACTGCACCCCTCCTCCCACCCCCTTGGCAGCCACAGGTCTGTTCTCTGTGTTTTTGTTTTGTAGATACGTTATGCCTCCTGCTTTGTTCTTTTCCTTCAGGGTTGCTTCGGCAATCCTGGTCTTTTATGGTTTTATATACATTTTAGGATTATTCTGGTTCTGTGAAAAATGCCATGGGTAATTTAATAGGAATTGCATTAAATTTGTAGATTGCTTTGGGTAGTATGGCCTTTATTTTTGGGTATGGTTGCTCTATAATGTTGTGTTAATTCCTGCTGTACAGTAGAATGAATCAGCTCTATGTATCAGCTATATATCTTCCTCTTGGACCTCTCTTCCATCCCCACCTTTCCCCGTTCCATCTAGTTCATCACAGAACACTGAGCTGAACTCCCACTGGCTATCTCTTTTACATGTGGCAGTGCTTATACATCAGTCCCAGTCTCCCAATTTAGTGTGGATATTTTAACAATATTAAATCTTCCAATCCAAGAGCATGGACATCTTTCCATTTTTTTGAATCATCATTAAAGAACATTTAAAAAGGATGTGTGTGTATCACACATAACTCTCCCAGACTTCAAATAATACAACATGCTAAGCAAAGTAAGTCATAAAGAGAAAGACAAATATCATATGATATCACTTATATGTGGAATCTAAAATACAGTACAAACCAACATGGGTCCATCGTGTTGCTACAAATGGCATTATTTCATTCCTTTTGTTGGCAGAGTAATACTCCATTGCGTACGTAGGCCACATCTTCTTTACCCATTCTTATGTCTATGGATATTTAAGTTGCATCTTTAATTTCCTTTATTAATATTTTGTAGTTTCCAGCATATAAGTACATCTTTTATCTCCTCGGTGAGATTTATTCCTAAGTAATTTTTTGAATGCGATTTTAAACGGGATTGTTTGTTTACATTCCCTTTCTCATCTTTCATTGTTAGTGTAAACAAATGCAGCTAATTTCTGTATGTTAATCTTGTATCTTGCTAAGTTGCTGAATTTGTTTATCAATTCTAGTAATTTTTGTGTGGAGTCCTTAGGATTTTCTGATATGATATCATGTCATCTACAAATAATGACATTTTTACCTCTTCCTTTGTAATTTGGTACTTTTTATGTCTTGTCTGGTTGCTGTGGCTAGGGCTTTCAATACTGTGTTGAATAGAAATGATGATAGTGGGCCTCCTTGTTCTGGATTTTAGAGAGAAGGTTATCAGCCTTTCACGGTTGAGTATTATATTGACTGTGGGTTTGTCATAAATAACTATTATAATATTGAAATATGTTCCTTTTATACCCACTTTGGTAAGAGTTTTTATCATGAATGAATGTTGTATTTGGTTAGGTGGTTTTTCTGCATCTATGGAGATGATCATGCGGTTTTTATCTTTTGTTGAGATGGTGTATCACATTGACTGATTTGCATATGTTGAACCATCCTTGTGAATTTAGGATGAATCCTACTTGGTCATGGTATATGATCTTTTTTATGTGTTGTTGGATTCAGTTCAGTTCAGTCACTCAGTCGTGTCCGACTCTTTGTGACCCGATGAACCGCAGCACTCCAGGCCTCCCTGTCCATCATCAACTCCCGGAGTCCACCCAAACCCTGTGTCCATTGAGTCGGTGATGCCATCCAGCCATCTTATCCTCTGTTGTCCCCTTCTCCTCCTGCCCTCAATCTTTCCCAGCATCAAGGTCTTTTCTAGTGAGTCAGGTCTTCACATGAGGTGGCCAAAGTATTGGAGTTTCAGCTTCAACATCAGTCCTTCCAATGAACACCCGGAACTGATCTCCTTTAGGATGGACTGGTTGGATCTCGTTGCAGTCCAAGGACTCTCAAGAGTCTTCTCTAACACCACAGTTCAAAAGCATCAATTCTTCGGCATTCAGCTTTCTTTATAGTCCAACTCACATCCATACATGACCACAGGAAAAACCATAGCCTTGACTAGATGGACCTTTGTTGACAAAGTAATGTGTCTGCTTTTTAATATGCTGTCTAGATTGGTCATAACTTTCCTTTCAAGAAGTAAGCGTTTTTTAATTTCATGGCTGCAGTCACCATCTGCAGTGATTTTGGAGACCAGAAAAATAAAGTCAGCCACTGTTTCTACTGTTTCCCCATCTATTTGCCAGGAAGTGATGTTGAATTCAGTTTGCTAATATTTTTTGAAAATTTTTACGTCTGTGTTCACTAAAGATTATTGTTGTTGTTCAGTTGCTAAGTTGTGTTTGACTATTTGTGACCCCATGAATTGTAGCATGCCAGGCTTCCCTGTCCTTCAGTACCTTCCAGAGTTTACTTAAACTCAGGTCCATTGAGTCGGTAATGCCATCCAACCATCTCATCCTCTGTTGCCCGCTTCTCTTCTTGCCAGCATTAGAGTCTTTTCCAATAAGTAGTCGCTTCACATCAGGTGGCCAAAGTATTAGAGCTTCAGTATCAGTCCTTCCAGTGAGTATTCAGGGTTAATTTCCTTTAGGATTGATTGACTAGTTGGATCTCTTTGCTGTCCGTGGGAATCTCAAGAGTCTTTTCCAGCACCACAGGTCAAAACTAGCAGTCCTTAAGCTCTCCGCCTTCTTTATGGTCCAGCTCTCACATCTGTGTGTGATTACTATTACTGAAGAAACCACAGCTTTGACTATATGGACCTTTCTCAGTAAAGTGATGTCTCTGCTTTTTAATATACTGTCTAGGTTTGTCATAGCTTTTCTTCCAAGGAGCAACCAACCATCTTTTCATTTCATGGCTGCAGTTAACCATCCACAGTGATTTTGGAATCAGAGATAGTAAAATCTATCACTGTTTACACTTTTGCCCCTTCTATTTGCCATGAAGTGATGGGACCAGGTGCCATAATCTTAGTTTTTTGAATGTTGAGTTTTAAGCTATCTTTTTCACTCTCCTCTTTCACCTTCATCACGAGGCTCCTTGGTTCCTCTTCATTTCTCCCCTTAGAATGGTATCATCTGCATATCTGAAGTTGTTGATATTTTTCCTGGTAATCTTGACTCCAGCTTGTGACTTATCCAGCCCGGCATTTTGCATGATATACTCTGCATATAAGTTAAATAATCAAGGTGACAATATATAACCTCGACGTACTTCTTTCCCAATTTTGATCTAGTCCATTGTTCCATGTCTGATTCTAACTATTGCTTCTTGACCTGCATACAGGTTTCTCAGGAGGCAGGTAGGGTAGTCTGGTACTCCCATCTAAGAGTTTTCCAGTTTGTCATGATCCACACAGTCAAAGGCTTTAGCATAGTCAATGAAGCAAAAGTAGATGTTTTTCTGGAATTCCCTTGCTTTTTCTGTGATCCAGCAGATGTTTGCAATTTGTTCTCTGTTTCCTCTGCCTTTTCTAAATCTAGCTTGTACATATGAAAGATCTTGGTTCACGTACTGCTGAAGCCTAGCTTGAAGGATTTTGAACATTCTTGCCAGCATGTGAAATGAGTACAATTGTGCAATAGTTTCAGCGTTCTTTGGCATTGTCCTTTTGAATTGGAATGAAAACTGACCTTTTCCAGTCCTGTGGCCATTGCTGAGTTTTCCAAATTTGCTGGCATATTGAGTACAGCACTTTATCAGCATCATCTTTTAGAATTTGAAATAGCTCAGTTAGAATTCTGTAACCTCCACTAGCTTTGTTTGTAGTAATGCTTCCTAAGGCCCACTTGACTTCACATTCCAGGATGTCTGACTCTGGGTAAATGAACACATTATTGTGGTTATCCGAGTCATTAAGATCTTTTCTGTATAGTTCTTCCATGTATTTTTGCCACCTCTTCTTAATCTCTCTGTTTCTGTTAAGTCTTTGCCATTTTTGTCCTTTATTGTGCTCTTTGCATAAAATGTTCTCTTGGTAACTCTGGTTTTTTGAAGAGCTCTCGTCTTTCCCATTCTGTTGTTTTCCTCTATTTCTTCGCATTATTCACTTAAGAAGGCTTTCTTGCCTCTCCTAGCTATTCTCTGGAACTCTGCATTCAGTTGGGTATATTGTTCCCTTTCTCCTTTTCCTTTCACTTCTCTTCTTTTCTCAGCTATTTGTAAAGCCTCCTCAGAAGACCATTTTGCCTTTTTGCATTTCTTTTCCTTGGAAATGGTTTGATCACTTCCTCCTGTGCAATGTTACAAACCTCTGTCCATAGTTCTTCAGGCATTCTGTCTACCAGATCTAATCCCTTGAATCTATTCGTCACCTCCACAGCATAATCATAAGGAATTTGATTTAGGTCATACCTGAATGGCCTAATGGTTTTCCCTACTGTCTTCATTTTAAGCCTGAATTTTGCAATAAGTTGCTGATGATCTAAGCCACAGTCAGCCCCTGATCTTCTTTTTGCTGACTGTATAGAGCTTCTCCATCTTAGACTGCAAAGATTATAATCAATCTCATTTCGCTGTTGACTACCTGGTGATGTCCATTTGTAGAGTCGTCTGTAGTGTTGTTGGAAGAGGGTGTTTGCTATGACCAGTGTATTCTCTTGGGAAAACTGTATTAGCCTTTGCCCTGCTTCATTTTGTGCTTCATAGTATCATCAAAGATACTGGCCTGTAATTTTCTTTTCTGGCGGTGTCTTTGTTTAGCTTGGCATCAGGGTGACGGTGGCTTCATCGTGTGTCTTTGGTAGTGTTCCCTTCTCTTCAGTCTTTTGGAAGAGTTTGAGAAGGATCGATAAAAGTTCTTTGTATGTTTGGTAGAACTCGCCTGTGAGGCCACCTGGACCTGGACTTGCATTTGTAGGGAATTGTTTGCTTTTTCAACTACAGATTCTCTTTCACTACCAGTGACCCATCTTTTCAAATTATCTTCTTCTTGATTCAGTTTTGATGGGATGTATTTTTCTGGAAACTTGTTCATTTCTTCTCCGTTGTTGAATTTGTTGCCATAAAATTGTTTACAGTATTCTCTTATGGTTTTCAGGTTTGGGTTCCACATAAGTGAAAAAAATGTCGATCATATTTTCACACGTAACTACTTAAATGTAATGAAAACGTCCCATTTTAAAAACAGTTTGTGACAAGCAATGAAAGGTAGATACTGTACGATAATGTGGAATGAAAGAGAACAGAGAGCAAGAGATCGTGGAACTACCAACCACACCAAAGGTTGGTCTTCATCCAAAGAAGGTGATGTTGTGTATATGTGGGATTGGGAGTGAGTCTTCTACTATGAGGTCCTTTTGGAGCTCAATTAATTCCAATAAGTACTGCTCCCACCCAGACCAAGTGAAAGCAGCACGAGACGAAAAGTGCCTGGAATTAGTCAACAGAAGATGCATTATCTTCCATCAGGATAACTCAAGACCACGTGTTTCTTTGATGACTAGGCAAAAAGTGTTACAACTAGACTGGAAAGTTCTGATTCACCAGATATTGCACCTTCGGATGTCCATTTATTTCAGTCTTTATAAAATTCTCTTAATGGAAAAAATGTCAATTCCCTGGATGATTGTAAAAGACACCTGGAAGAGTTCTTTGCTCAAAAAGATATGAAGTTTTGGGGAGGTGGAATTATGAGGTTTCCTGAAAAATGGCAGAAGATAGTAGAACAAAATAGTGATGACATTGTTCAGTAAAGTTCTTGGTGAAAATGAAAAATGGGTCTGTTATTTTGCCTTTAAAACCAAAGGAACTTTTTGGCCAACTTAGTATTATTGTATTCCTATCAATTTCTCACTTTATGTCTGTCATTATTTGTTTTATGTATTTGGGTGTTCCTGTATTGGGTGCGTATAGTGTCCTCCTCTTTTTTTCTTTATGCCTTTTGCTTTAAAGTCTATTTTGTCTGACATGAGTATTGCCAACTCTAGCTTTCCTGTGATCTTCATTTGCGTGATACGTCTTTTTCCGTCCCCTCGCTTCCAATCTGTGTGTTCTCTGCCCTAAAGTGCGAAGTGCCTTGTAGCACCTACAAGGGTGCCTCGTAGGTGCCATAGTCTCTTGCTTTTTAATCCAGTCTGCCACCCCGTCTCTTTTGATTGGAACAGTCTGTTTACATTTGAGGAAATTATTGGTAAATATGTATTTACTATCACTTTAAACCTTGTTTTCCAGTTGATTCTGTGTTTCTTCTTTGTCTCTGTTTTTCGTTTTGTGGTTTGATGATTCCCCTTTATTTTATGCTTGTGTTTCTGTTTGGTTTTTGTGAATCCTGTTGTATGGTTTTGATTTGTGGTTACCCTGTTCTTCGAGTATGTTAACCCCTTCCTGTATCTGCTCGCTTTTAGACTGGTAGTCATATAGGCTCAAATGGAAGACTCTGAATTTTCTTACTCTCCTCCCCTGCATTTTATCATTTTGATGTCCTCAGTTACATCTTCATGTTTATCCTTTTGCCATTCCTTATGTTTATCATTGCTTTCATAAAAAGATTTAAAGCCTTTTTTTTTCTTTTTGGTCTGTATTGTGGCTTATTTAAATGATTTACTTTACAATTGTGATTTTCTCTTTCCTACATCTTCTTGATTCTTTTATAATAAGAGAAGACCTTAATAGTTCTTTTAGAATAGGTCTAGTATTGCTCTTTTCTTTTAGTTTTTTCTTATTTGAGAAATTCTTTATCTCCTTCTCTTCTAAATGTTATTCTTGCTGGGTAGAGCATTCTAGGTTGCAGATTTTTCCCTTTTAAGACTTTAAATATGTTTATCCACTCCCTTCTAGTCTGCATTATTTCTGTAGAGAAATCAGCTTATAGCCTTATGGGTATTCCGTTATAATTAACTCTTTGTTTTTCTTTTAGTGCATTTGGGATCTTTGTCTTTCGCTTTTGCCATTTTGATTATAATATGTCTTTGTGTTGGTCTGTTGTCTGTTCAGGAACTTCTGTGCTTTCTGTATCTGGATATCTGTTTCCTTCTTTAGGTTTGTAAAGTTTTCAGCCATAATTTCTTCAAACACATTGTCAATCCCCTTTTCTCTTTCTTCTCCTGCTGAAGTCCGTGTCATCATAGAGGGGCATCCTTTATGTTACCCCGTGCACGTGTGCTCAGTTGCTTTAGTTGTGTTCAGCTGTTTGCAACCTCATGAACCATAGCCTGCCAGGCACCTCTGTCCATGGGGTTTTCCCTGCAGGAGTACCGGAGTGGGTTGCAGTGCCCTTCTTCAGGGAATTTTCCCGACCCAGGGATTGAACCCACGTTTTCTGTGTCTCCTGCATTGCAGGAGAATTTACCGCGGAGCCACCGGGGAAGCCTATGTTATCCCATAGGTGTTTATATTATTTTCACTTTTTTTTTTCATTTGGCTTTCTGTCTACTGTGTTCTTGGAAAAGGCAATGGCAACCCATTCCAGTACTCTTGCCTGGGAAATGCCATGGACAGAGGAGTCTGGTGGGCTACAGTCCATGGGGTTATGAAGAGTCAGACATGACTGAGCGACTTCACTTTCACTTTTCACTTTCATGCATTGGAGAAGGAAATGGCAACCCACTCCAGTGTTCTTGCCTGGAGAATCCCAGAGACGGGAGCCTGGTGGGCTGCTGTCTATGGGGTTGCACAGAGTCGGACATGACTGATGTGCCTTAGCAGCAGCAGCAGCTACTCTGTTCTGAATGGGTGATTTTCATTATTCTGTTTTCCAGATCACTTTTTCATTTTGCTAGTCATTGCCTTTATCTTAGTTTTAATCTTGGCAAATGAATTTTCTAATTTTCTTGCCTCCTCCTCATAGTTTCTAGTTATTTGTTTGTTTTACAGTAATATGCATTTCTGTCGATAGCCTTTCTTAATTCCTTTGGTATCTTCATTACCTCTGTTTTGAACTTGGAGTCTATTACACTGGAGAGGTCTGTTTAACTGTTCTTTTAGGGGAATTCTCTTGGTCTTTTAACTGGTATTGGCTCCTCCGCGTCTTCATTTTCCATATATTTCTCTTACTGTTAGTTTAGGAGAAACTTATATACTGTGGTCTTGGAAGGCTGTTTATTTGTGGGAGTGTCTCTGTGTAGCTTGTGTGGGTTTACTGTTTTCGGTGCAAGGGCTGCTTTTATGTGGATGCCTGCCTCCTCTCCTCAGCATGTGCCAGCTGTATCCCCTTGATAGGGGGCGCACCGATGCTGTAACGCATGTGTTCTCCCAGGCCAGTGGCAGCATTGGCTGATACCCACTCCCAGGGCCCATGGCGGCAGCTCCTGTGCACTCGTAGGTTCCCCAACGGCAGGGGCAGTGACTGGCGCCAGATCTTGGATCTCTCTGTGCCTGTAGTGGTTTGTGTTGCCCCCAGAGCTTGCATAGGCAGTGTCCTGAAGTCTGAGACTGCGTGTGTGGGGAAAGAGGCTCTTAAAGCAGTCCTGCCTTTCTACCTTGCGTGGCACCTTGCCTCTGTGGCAGGTCCAGGCTTCTTCCTCATGCACCTTTGGTTGTGGGCATACCATACTCCAACCCTTAAGGCCCTCTCTGCACAGCCAACCCCAGCACTCCTCCTGAGTTTGACCTCCAAAGCCTGAGGTGCAGCACCCAGCCCCCACTGCACTGGCAGACACACGTCTCAGACTGAGCAGTGCAGGGCGGCCGCACCTACTGTCTGCGTAGGTCTCCGTTTTGCCTTCTCAGCCAGTTGCTGCACTCGCTTTTGAGGCTCCAGAGCTCCCACTCTGTCCTGGCTGATGTCTCTGCTGGTGCGGGGACTTCCCAGGGTATTGGAACCTTTGCTCTTTCATAGCTCCCTTCCAGGGATGCAGGGCTTGTACTGATTCCTTTCTCTTCCTTTTTTCCTTTTGTTTTGTCCTACCTGGTTATGTGGAAATTTTCTTCCCCTTTCAGAAGTCTTGAGTTCTTCTGCCAGTGTTCAGTAGGTATTCTGTGAGAATTGTTCCACGTGTAGATGTATTTTTGACGTATTTGTTGAAGGAGGTGAGCTCCACATCCTTCTCCTCTCCCATCTTGTTCACTGTCCAGTTTCTAGAATTTTCTTATCAGGAGCTCTAAGCTTTGTATTTTCTTATTTTTTTTTTCGAAGTGTTTTTTCAAATTTTTTTTTTAAGTTTACGTAGTATTAGGTATTATAAGTAGTCAAGGGATGATTTAAAGTATACAGGAGGAAAAAAGGGATATGGGATGATGCAGGTAGGTGATGTGCTAGGTCACTTCGGTCGTGTCCAACTCTGTGCAACCCTGTGGACTGCAGTCTGCCAGGCTCCTCTGTCCATGGGATTTTCCAGGCAGGAATATTGGAGTGGGTTGCCGTGCCCTTCTCCAGGGGTTCTTCCGGACCCAGGGATTGATCAGCGGGTAGATTATATGTAAACACTAAGCCATTTTATATAAGGAACTTGAGCATCTGCAGATTTTGGTATCCATGGTGGAGAGAGAGACCTGGAGCTGGTCCTCTATGAATACTGAGGGATGAATATATATAAATATTTATGTGTGTGTGAGTATGTTTTAAGTGTGTGTGTGTGTGTGTGTGTATTTATTTTTTTTTTTTGCCCTCCCTGATTAGATGACTTCCCAGAATCTACAGGAGTAAAGCGAATTGTTCAAGCCTTGAATGCCAATGTCTGGTCCAATGTAGTGATGAAGAATGGTAAGTAACTTGGGACTAAACATCCTAAGGGAATTTTTTTCCTCCTGTTCTTCCTAAGTTTTAAATTATTCAGATATATGTGGAAGCATTAGGATTATATAAAATCTGTATATTTGTTTCATTTTAAAGTCCCTAGTTGAAGGGAAAGCCAAAATAAACATTTCTAAGAATTTAAAATATATGTTTAATCGTTAACAAGAATTTGGGACTTACGTTTAATATGCTTGGCCTTGTCTTTGGCTTTGAGAAATAGCCCCAAAGTTGTAAAGCATGAATTCTATCCTTACAGAGCTCATAGTCCAGCAGAGGAATCAAAGTGTGTACTTTTAAAATGCTAGGTAACCGTGCAAGGCAGTCTTTGATGAGTACAGAATGCCTGATACAAGCAGCGGAGGCAGAGGGGCCAGGGATGTGGCCTTTATTTTTTGTGGGCCTGAGTACAGAGAGTTTCAAGACGAAAGCAGGTCTTAACAGTTGTCTTCACGGGATGGTCAAGATTTGGGTTGGTGAAGCGAGAGAGTGGCAAACAGTGGAGGGAACATGTCTTCAAGAATAATGTTTGTATCTTTTAGGGTTTCTCGGAAACTCTTGCCTACCAGTTGGACCTAGCTTAGGGGAGAGAGGCCTGCATTTGAGGCAGGAGAATCTGAGCTTTTTCCTATAGGAAGTGGTGAGTCATTATGAGACTTCTTAACAAGTGGTGCAGAGAAGTTGGCACCTTTGAAAGGTTGATGTTGCGGGTTCGGCAGCTGAAGCAGGTAGAGGTAGAGCCTGAAGTCAGGAGACCAGGCCCCTGAGGCTGCAGCTCGGTAGCCATAGGGCAAGAGCTGACTCTGAAGTGCAGTTTGAAGCCAGCAGGCTAGTTGGTACACATGAGCCTGTTACTGTCTGTATTAGAGGCTGCAGTAACAAAGTACAGCCAGCTGGAGTCTTAGAACAACACGTATTTATTGTCTCACAGTTCTAGATGCCAGAGGTCTAAAATCAAGGTGTCAGCAGGGGCCATGTTCCCTTTGAAGGTGCTAGGGAGGTATCTGCCCCGGCTGTCTCTTCTGGCTTCTGGTAGTGTAATTCCCGTCTTCACATGTATTCTCCCTGTTTGCTGGTCTCTGTCCCTGTCTTCTTTATATAAGGATAATAGTCATAATGAATTAAGAGCCCACCCTACCCCAACATGACTTCATCTTTACTAATTATATTTGCAAATAAGGTAACAATCGGAGGTATGAGAGGCTAGAACTTCACCATATAATTTGTAGGGGGGTGTAATTCAACCTATAGAAATAAACATATTTCTATAGGAATCACTGCCTGTGTAGTGTTCTTTTTTGTAGCTCTTGGCTGCCCCAACAAGTATGTTATGCTAGGTGAAATGCTGCAGAAAAGAATGAGAAAAATCATGTTTAAGTGACCTTATCCCATATTCCCTGAGATAAAGGAAAATCGGTTTTATAAAAATAGTGATATTTCATCTCAGTTTTCTGTTGACACTTGAGAGTAAAGTGAGGTGGAGGCTTCTGAGCTTGCCTGAGATCTAATTTAAGCCATACATCATGAGAGAATTTGCTTCTGACATAGAAAGGTATTCTTTCCTCCCCTTCCCTTTTTCTTCCTCCATTTCACTTAATTATTTTCTGGGAGAAAATCTAATGGGTCTATTATGTTGAATTCCAAAGATATTAGACTTTATTCTGTTGCAGAAGCAATCAAGTTAAGGCCATGATAGTTCTAAAAAAAATAGATTTCAGCCTATGTTGTCATCTCCCTGTTACCAAAACAGACTGCAGTCAAGGCATGGTTCTCATTCATTCATCCAGCAAATCCTTGTTGAAAATTTATCATGGTGAACCATTGCTATAGACTATCGTCACTATGAAAATACACTTAAGGTATGGTACATAAACTGGATCAGTGTGGAATACAGTATATTCATGAGAAATATTTTCAGGGGAGCTTATGTGGTTTCAATCACTTTTTGAAAAATCTGTCCCCCGAGTTTACACCTTAAATAAATACTGTGGGCTTCCCAGGTGGTGCTAGTGGTAAAGAACCCAGCTACCAACGCAGGAGACTTAAGAGACACAGGTTGGATCCCTGGATCAGGAAGATCCCCTGGAGGTCACGGCAACCCATTCCAGTATTCTTGCCTGGTGAATCCCATGGATAGAGGAGCCTGGCAGGCTACAGTCCATGGGGTTGCAGAGAGTCGGACATGACTGAAGTAACTTAGCACGCATGCACATCTTATAATTTACATTTATAGCTATAAATTTAGAAGCTGGACTGAACACACTTTATTACTTTGGAATTATGGTCAAAGGTATTTTCTGGAAAACAAAATATGCTTTTCAGACATTAAACAATACTCTTAAGAGAACTGCAGAACCAAGAGGCACACTGGATTTCTCACGGTCTTTGCCTTGAAGCATCTTTTCTTTTTTTTCTCTGCAGTAAGTGATATATTGGTTTGCTGTTAAGCAAATCTCAAATATTGCTGTTAGCTTAATTCCATTTTTAAGAGGATCTTGACCTACATGGTATGAAGGAAACTTAACTCTCTTCTTTCTTGAAGGAGCCCTAGGTATGGAAATACAGTTAGATGCAACCCAAGTTTTAGGAGGCGTGGAGGACGTCCTTGTGTAACCCCACGTCTTGGGTTAGAGACACTCGGTGTGGGTGTATGGTGGGGGTCGTGTTCCTGCTCCAGGGCTGCCCTGCCTCCGGTGCTCTCTGCAGGCCCTTGCTTTGCTGGTGGGCTGGGTGAGCCGTGCCTGCCTCCCCGCAGGCTGCTCTTGATGTCGGCTGCTCTTGATGTCGCCTGCCAGCAGGCGCTCAGACTGCTTTGTTTATTTGCAGGTGTCCATGTTTTCTTCTTTTTTCCCTTTCATTTCCCCCCTTTCCTCTTTCTCTCCTTTTATTTTTCTCCTTCTTTTAAAAAATTGTGGTTAAATATACATAGCATAAGAGTTACCATTGTAACCATTTTTAAGTATACCTTTCAGAGGCATTAAATATGCACTTTGTTCTGCAGCCATCACTACTCAAAGCTTTTTAAACCCCCCAGAATTTTAAATCAGGAAGTTAGTTGACAAAGTAAAGAAGGATATTGGCGGTGTTCTTTTTTGTTTGTTTTTCTGCTGGAAATTCAACCAAGGTTTTTTACACAGGGTTTTATTTATTTATTTATTTTAATTGGAGGCTAATTACTTTACAGTATTGTAGTGGTTATTGCCATACATTGACATGAATCAGCCATGGCTGTGCATGTGTTGCCCATCCTGAACCCCCCTCCCTCCTCCCTCCCCATCCCATCCCTCTGGGTCATCCCAGTGCACCAGCCCTGAGCACCCTGTCTCATGCATCGAACCTGGACTGGCAGTCTGTTTCACATATGATAATATACATGTTTCAGTGCTATTCTCTCAGATCATCCCACCCTCCCCCTCCCCCACAGAGTCCAAAAGACTGTTCTATACATCTTTTACAGAGGATTTCAGAGAACAGTAAGAGAGGCAGCATACCTAATTCATTCTAAGGCCAGTTAAAATGATCCAGATCCCTAAAGATAGTACCAGTAAAGAAAATCATTAGAGGCCATCTCCTCTATGAACATAGATGCCGTGATTTTAACCAAAATACTAGCAGCCCTAGTCCTGAAATACATAAAAAGACTATAACATGACCTAGTTGAGTTATTCCAAGAACCTGACGTTCTTTAATATGTGAAAGTGAAAGTGAAGTCGTGTCCGACTCTTTGCGACCCGTGGACTGTAGCCTCCTTCCATGGGATTCTCCAGGCAAGAATACTGGAGTGGGTTGCCATTTCCTTCTCTAACCCATTTCCTTCTCTAATATAAGAAAAAGCTACTTAAATCACCACATGAACAGGTTATGGGGGGATCATATCATTATGGCAGTTAGTGAAAAATGCATTTAAAATTTTCAACATTTGTACAGAGGGAGGAAATAAAGAAACTGTGAACAAATCAGAAGTGGACTCTTGTGGCAGAAATTGACAATATGTAATATAGTATATACCACACTGAATGTAAAACAGGGAGAGGTAGAATGGTGCCACTTCTCACTTTCAGGACACTAATGACTAATTTTTCTGTTGTTGTTTTCAATTAGAAAAATTACTGTTATCACAGTTCATTCTTTGGGATTATTACATTGCCAGTTATATAATCTCAATTATTTTGAAATATGTACTATCTATTTATTTGTCAAGCAATAATGGATCATTCAGGTTATGTCATATTGGTCTTTAATTTTGATTCAGAAAAGTATCAGTATGAAAATCTTTTAAAAATGCATTTTAAATGTGCTCAGCTTGGGAAAAAATTTCCAATTCTAATAAGGACTGTGAAAATTTACCTGTTATGGCAAATATCCCTGAAAACGTACATATCTGACTAGGGTTTCATTTCTTTGCAGTTTATTGGCCACTAGGCATTCAAAAGTCAAATACTCAATTTGAAAATCCATTTAATTAAAAACTTAGAAATGAATAACTTTCTTCCTGCCTTCCACCAAGATAAAATAAATGTGTTTTCCTCAATGGGACTTCCTGATTGAAATGAATGGCAAGCTCAATTCTTTACTTATTGCAAGTCTGAACAACTTACCCTGCTATAGTAGGTAGCCTCATAAGTTTTTGCCCCTAATCTTTTCCTTAAAAGTTAATAATATAGTAGATGATGGTTTCACCACCTTCGTGGCCTGCTGGTTTTGCAAATAAGATCGTTACTCCTTGCCCCAACAACTTGTCTCTCGATTTGTTAATCTATCATGCCATGAGCATTATGACTTGGTAAAAAGTTTTGGCCTGCCAGCCTGGAACCTTGGGGCTCATAGACAGCTGGCATGGGTTGAGGAATTTTCAGGTAAGGCCCTAAAAGCTTCCAGGACCACTTGTCCTGAGAATTTACCCTTCAGAATTCCCTAAAGCAACACTGTCTGCCTCAGGGCTTGGCAGTTGAAGCAAGAAACTGACATCTGGAAGCTGATGGGCTCTGTACAATAGGGTAAATAGAAAAAATAAAACTGATAACTTAGAAGTATGAGATTAACAGATACAAACCACGTAAAACAATAAGGATTTACTGTATAGCAAAGGGAGCTATATTCAATATATTATAACAGTCTGTAACGGAAAATAATCTGAATATGTATGTGTAAAACTGAAGCACTTTGCTGCACACTAGAAACTGACACAGTATTCTAAATCAGTTATGTGAGTGAAAGTCGCTCAGTCATGTCCAGCTGTTTGTGACCCATGGACTGTATAGTCCATGGAATTCTCCAGGCCAGAATACTGGAGTGTAGCCTTTCCCTTCTCCAGGGGATCTCCCCAACCCAGGGATCGAACCCAGGTCCCCCACATTGCAGGTGGATTCTTTACCAGCTGAGCCATAAGGGAAGTCCAAGAATACTGGAGTGGGTAGCCTGTCCCTTCTCCAGCAGATCTTCCCAACCCAGGAACCAAACCGGGGTCTCCTGCATTGCAGGCAGATTCTTTACCAACTGAGCTATCAGGGAAATCAACTATACTTGAACTACTAAAAAAAAAATGAGGGCTATATTGTGCATCTGGAAACACACACACATTAATGACACAGAAACAACCAAAGAAAAGATAAATTGAACTTCATCAAAATTAAAAAACTCTTGTAATTCAAAGTACACTTAAGGAAGTGTCCTCTGAGTGGTGGAAAGTATCTGTAAACCATACATTAATCTAATAAGGATCCAGTTGTTCACTCAGTCAGTCATGTCTGACTCTGCGACTCCACGGACTGCAGCACGCCAGGCTTCCCTGCCCTTCACTATCTCCTGGAGTTTGGTCAAACTCATGTCTGTTAAGTCGATGATGCCACCTAACTTACCTCATCCTCAGTTGTCCCCTTCTCCTCCTGCCCTCAATCTTTCCCAGCATCAGTGTCTTTTCCAGTGAGTTGGCTCTTTGCATCAGGTGACCGAAGATTTGGAGCTTCAATATCAGTCCTTCCAGTGAATATTCAGGGTTAATTTCCTTTAGGATGGACTAGTTAGATCTCCTTCCTATCCAAGGGACTCTCAAGAGTCTTATCCAGCACCACAGTTCGAAATCATCAATTCTTTGGTGCTCAGCCTTCTTTATGGTTCAGCTCTCACGTCTCTGCATGATTACTGGAAAGACCATAGCTTTGACTATATGGACCTTTCTTGGCAAAATAATGTCTTTGCTTTTAATACGTTGTCTAGGTTTGTCATAGGTTTTCTTCCAAGGAGCAAGCACCTTTCATTTCATGGCTGCAGTCACCGTCTGCAGTGATTTCGGAGCCCAAGATTCTGTCACCATTTCCATTTTTTCCTTATCTATTTGCCATGAAGTGATGGGACCAGATGCCATGATCTTAAGTGTATTGAATGTGGAGTTTTAAGCCAGCTTTTTCACCCTCCTTCACCTTCATCAAGAGGCTTTTAGTTCCCCTTCTCTTTCTGCCATTGGGGTAGTGTTATCTGCATATCTCGAGGTTATTGGTATTTCTACCAGCAATCTTGATTCCAGCTTATAATTCATCCAGCCCAGCATTTTGCATAATGTACTCTGCATAGAAGTTGAATAAACAGGTGACAGTATACAGTCTTGACGCATTCCTTTCCCATTTTTGAACCAATCCTTTGTTCCATGTCTGGTTCTGACTTTGGCTTCTTGACCTGCATACAGGTTTCTCAGGAGGCAGGTAAGGTGGTCTGGTGTTCTAATCTCTTTTAAAAAACAGCTAATGTTAGTAGTTCTCAAACTTTGCTGCATATTATAATTACCTGGGGATATTTACCTGGAGAAGATGTTTTAAATCTCTATGCGTAGGCCTCACCCCACAACAGTTAATGCAGAATCCCCCAAAATTTTCCACAGTTTGTTGTGATCCACACAAAGACTTCAGCGTAGTCAGTGAAGCAGATGTTTTTCTGGAAGTCCCTTGCTTTTTCTATGGTCCAGCGGATGTTGGCAATTTGGCCTCTGGCCCCTCTGCCTTTTCTAAATCCACCTAGTACATCTGAAGGTTCTTGGTTCATGTGTTGCTGAAGCCTGTCATGAGGGATTTTGAGCACTGCCTTGCTTGCGTGGTGAAATAAGTGCAGCTGTGCCATAGTCTGAGCATTCTTTGGCATTGCCCTTCTTTGGAATTAGAATGAAAACTGACCTTTTCCAGTCTTGTGGCCACTGCTGAGTTTTCCAAATTTGCTGGCCTATTGAGTGCAGCACTTTCATTATCTGGGTCACTAAGACCTTTTTTGTACAGTTCTTCTGTGTATTCTTGCCACTTTTTTTAGGTCCATACCCTTTCTGTCTTTATTGTGCCCACCTTTGCATGGAATGTAGTACTTAGAATGTATAAAGAACTCTTATAGCTTAATATTAAAAAGGCAATGCAATTTTTAAAATGGTGAAGGAGTTGAATAGATATTTTTCCAGAGAAGGTACACAGTTGGCCAGTAAGCACATGAAAAGATGCTTAACATTATTAATCATCAGGGAAGTCACAACCACATGAGATACAATTTCATTCCCACCAGGTTAGCTATAATCTAAAGAGACATTGAGAAGCATTAGTGAGGATGTGAAGAAATTAGAACCCTTATACACTGATGATGAGAATGTAAAATGGTGCTATAGCCACTTTGAAACAGTAGTAGTTTCTCAGAAAAGTAAGCCATATGACCCAGCAATTCCACTCATAGGTATTTTACCCAAGAGAATTGAAAACATATGTCCACAAAAAACTTGTACACAGATGTTTCTAGCAGCATTATTCATAATTGCAAAAAAAAGTGGAAACAAATGCTGAATTGGAAATAACTGCTGAAAGCAAATCCATATGATAGAATATTATTCAACCATAAAAAGAAATGAAGCATGGATGCATGCTACAATGTGGATGAACCTCAAAAACATGCTAAATGGAAAAAGCCAGACACAAAGGCCACATATTTTAACAATTCCACTTAAGTGAAGTGTTCAGAATAGTTAAATTCATAGAGATATAAAGCAGGTTAGTGGCTCCCAGGGGCAGGGCAGGGTGGTTTGGGGTATGAGATTTCTTTTTTGGAGTGATAAAAGTGTTTTAGAATTATATAGTGATGGTGGCTACACAACGTTGTAAATTTACTAAAACCCACCAAATTCCATAAAGAAGTTGAATGTTATGTATATGTAAATGATACCTCAGTAAGAAGGAGGAAAGGGAAGGCTGGAAGGAGAAAGGAAAAAGGAAGGAAGGAAGGAAATAGTACTGTTCATGATGGTAGTACTGTTAGGAGGAGATGTTGGTAGGAGAAGGCAGTGAGATGGCAACCATACTAATGAGCTGCTGCTATTCATGCATTATCTTATTTAATCACAGTATTCAAGAGAGTTAGGCTTAAAGAGGTCAAGTAATTTCCCCAAGGTCATATAAGTCATCAGTTTTCAAAGTTGTGTGCACACTGGAATCACTTGGGGAACTTTAAGAAGTACTGATGCCTGAATCTCATTCTTGGAGATTCTCTATTAACTGTTGTGGCCCACGCATAGAGATTTAAAACATCTTCTCCAGGTAATTATAATATGCAGTAAAGTGTGAGAACCACTAATATTAGCTGTGAAATAGCAAAGCCTCTGATTTGAACTTAGATCTTTATAATTTTGAAGTCTCATGCATTTAACTACTGTAACGTGTAGCCTTATAAATTACTATATCGTAATGAAATTTTTCCGAAGAGTCTGGTGACGGTGTCCTGTCCCAACATTTCTACGTAGCTGTGTGACCTTACGTGGATCTCATTCTGTCTGGGCTTTGTTTTTAATCTGGAAAAGGAGGTTGGTCTCCATCCATGGCTCTGGCTGTACAGTGAGATCACCTGGGAAGCTTTTACAACCTGTGCTGTCTGGGTCTCACCCAGACCATTTATCTTAGAAGGGAGGGGTGGCGTCAGTATTTTCTAAGTGCCTCAGGAATTCAGATACGCAATTTGGTTGAGAGCCACTGACATAGATGATAGTCCTCTAATTCTAACTTGTAAGAGTCTGTGCTTAATCCGCAGGAGTAAAGTTGGCATTTTGACAGCTATTAGCCCTTTGACTGATTTGCTTTCTCCCATTCATGAATTGTGTAATACTGACAGGTCACTCCTCTGACTTACAAAGCCAGAGGACAGAGATAGGACTCTGCCCAGGGTAGAGTCCCCTAGAGGCAAAGGTGAAAGCAGTGGGCCCTGTCCTCTGTACTTCCTTGATACCTGTTTCTAGGATGACAAGATCTCCTTGAGACCAGGAAGAAATAGCAGCCTTTATAAGTAGCTACCTGTCTAGGGCACAGTTGAGACCTTAGGTGTGGCTAGATCATATGAGTTTGTCTTCTGTCAACCTCAGATTTCTCACTCTTTCATAATTTTAAGACCCAGTTTCAAGTGTCTGTTCATTCATTCAGAAAAAACACTTTTTTTTTGTTTTCTGGCTGGGCTGGGTCTTCATTGCTTTGCGCAGACTTTCTCTAGTTGTGGCAGGTAAGGGCTGCGCTTCATTGCGGTGCGCAAGCTTCTCATTATAGTGGCTTCTCTTGTTGTATAGCACGGTCTCTAGGCATGTGGGCTTCATAGTTGCTGCTCATGGACTCAAGAGCACAGGCTCAGTATCATGGTACATGGGCTTAGTTGCTCCTGGCCTGTGGAATCTTCCTGGACCAGAGATCAAGTGTCCCCTTTATTGGCAGGCAGATTCTTATCCACTGAACCACCAGGCAAGTCCAAATAATATTTATCAAGTGGTTACCATGTGCCAGACATTGATCTCTGTGGTTGGGATACATCAGTGAACAAAACAGACACAAAGTTCTGTCCTTGTGGAGTTTTCATCCTAGTGGGACACATTAGCCAGTAGTCAATACACCTGATTAGTAAGTTGTACAAGATACTAGAAGATAAGTGATAATGAAAAAAAAAAATAAAGCAGGGTTAAGGATGTTGAGATAGTTGGGTAGACTGCAGTATTAAATAGGTGTAGGTCTTAAGATTGATCTTAAGAGCTTGAGGTCTGAGGATGGAGATGAGGTATTTGCCACGTGATATCTGGGAGAATAGCTTAGCAGGCAGAGTGGACAGCTACAGCAGAGGCCCTGAAGAGAATGCACACCTGGTGTGTTTGAGGAATATCGAGGACTGCACTGTGGCTGAGGAGGGAGCACAGTCAGGGGATAGTGAAGGACCGATTATTCAGGGTCTCACAGGCCTTCATAGTAACTTTCGTATTTGCTCAGAGCCACCTAGGGACTTTGGCAGGGCTTTTGCTGAGTAGAAGAGTAACATGATCTGATGTGAGGTCTGAAAAGAGCACTCGGGCTGCTTTGTGGAGAACAGACAGTGGAGGTGAGGCGGAACCAAGGTGATCTCATAGGAGGTGGTTGCAGTATTCCAGGAGAAAGACCAGAGAGGTAGCAGTGGAGGGGTCAGGAAAGGTCAAATTCCGCATCTGTCTGTGGTCATGCCAGCTTTTCCTGATGGTTTGGATGTGAGGGATGAGCGAGAGGGGACAGTCAAGGAGGACCGCAGGGTGCGGGCCTGAGCAGTCAGAGGAAGGGGATGCCATTAGCAGCAGTGAGGAGGCTGCGAGTAAAGCCGACTTTGAGGGGCAAGGGGGCATATTGGTGGTTTCCTTCTGGACATGTTAACTTTTGAAATGGATGCTTGACTTCCAATTGGAGTTATCAAGTAGCCAGTTGGCTGGATGCATGGAGAGGCACATGCATGGCATTTAAAGCCTTGAGCCTGCATGAGATCGCCAGGCGAGTAAGTGTAGTAAATAAAGAGGACCAAGGACTCAGCGCAGGGACATTCCAACAGGAGGAGGGTGGGGAGAAGAGAAAGAACCAGCCAGGGACACAGAGAGAGGGTGACAGGGGCCTGGACGCACAGTGGAGGGCTGTCAAGGTGGAGGGGATGGTCAGCACTAGAGGCCGCTCACGGGTCAAGGAAGAACTGACCTTCAGATTTAGCACTGTGGAGATCATCAGCGGCCTTGAGGAGAACAGTTTTGGTGAAGTAGTTTTAGGAGAGATTGGGAGGAGAGGAATTGGAAATGGTGACTGAAAACCGCTCTTGAAAATTTATTTTTGCAGGAAAAAGGAACAAAGAAATAGGTGGGTGCTAGTGAGAAGAGTGTGGTTTTCTTTTATTATTTTTTGTTTGAGAATGAAATCAAGAGCAGCATGTTCATAGGCTGAAGGGAACGAGCTTGCAAAAAGTGGGAAAACTGTTGGAGGAGGAGAGAGAAGGGAGGAGTGCTAGAAGGCTGTCCTTGAGTAGGTGAGAGAGGGCGGGCTCTAGTGGGGGAGTGAAGAGGCTGGCCGTGGATGGGAGGGGAAGCAGATCTGTGCCGAGGCAGAGTGGAGTGTGTGCGCACAGATGTTGGTGGGTGGGGAGATGTGGCATGGAGGTCGGTGGAAGTTTCTTCTGATTGCCTCTGTTTTCTCAGTGAAGTAAGAAGCCAGGTTGTCATCTGAGGACAGAAGGAGGTTGTATTAGGATTTGAGGAGAGACAAGAAAATGTGAAGGTTACCTAGGAAAATGAGAGAGTAGATGATTCTAGGGATGTAAGATAAAATGCTAAAAATAAATGATTGCCAGGCAGCACGAAGGGGCCTGCTAGAAATTTGGTGTGATACGTTTAAAGTGAAGACAGGCACAGGCGGCATGAGTGTGTGTATGTGCGTGTGCAGGTGGAGTCGAGGGGTGGGTCTTTCCCTGGCTGCCCTAAGGTACACAGGTGCAGCCATGGAATCATCAGCTGAGCTTTTACCAAGCAAGGATATCATGGTAAGAGAGAAGAAAGGGATTGGGTTGTATCCATAAGAGAGTAATGATTGATCATGGAATTTAAGCTGGGTAAGAAAGGGAGAGAGAAAATCAGTGGGGAGAGGGTCAGGGAAAAGGTGATAATTTTGAGGTCCCAGTGAAGCTGAAGGATAATTGGCTTGGGCTACTATAAGGGAGTGGCGATAATAAGCTGGGAAAATAAGCAGTGATCAGTGAGTGAAACGCGTGAAGTTGAGATGACAGAGGGGTTGTAATTGATGCTAATAAGATCTTAGGCTATGACCATGTGACTATTTGACTGAAATAGTTCGAGGACAACATCTGTAAAACGGAACTTTAATGAACCAAGAGTCAAGTTCTTAGAAGGACTGTCAGTATGTATATTGAACTTTCTGAGAATCAGACAGAAATAGTATTGGAGAAAAGGACGGTGAGCCAGTAATTTAAATTGTGATGAAATAAGGGGAATGGTTGGATAATATGTTGGATGATGGTAGCAAAGTATCAGATGCTTGGCCTTCAAATATAGACTGTGTGAGAGTTTGGTAGGGTTTTATGTTCAGAGGCAGTTTTAGAAGTAATTTAATCCAGTGGGAGTGGGGGACTGTATACTAGATACGACACACATCTTCTCGAGGCTCCCATTGATAATCATTTTAACTAGTAAGCCAGTATTACCCAGTTGATTGACAGGTGACATATCTCTCAAATGCATTTAGATAGAAAACTGATAGGAATGTTTGAGCTAGTCTGTTCTATCCAGTACAGGTATGGTTTCTATAGCATCCCTGCCAGATGATTGTCCACCATTTTTGGTTGAATGCTTCTAATAATAGGTACTTCAATATTTTATGAAGCAGTATTCCTAGAAGCAGTAAATTGCATAGAAAAGTCAGAGAACAGGCCTGTTAATTCTCAGAAGATAGAATATCTTAGTCTGGTAGTTTGGGGAAAGGACATTTTACTCTGTGACATAGAGCTGAGAACAGTGGTGAAAATTTTCTCTCTAATGTATTTTCCCCACATCTCCCTATTTACTGGCTTTCATTTTTATCACTCTTCTTCCTTGTCCTCCTCGGAGGTGAAGAAAGTTCTGATGAAAATGATTTAGCTCAGAGCTCTTGAAATGATCAAGGGGATGGGAAGAATGGAGATTGTCTAAAGTAATGAGTTTGGAAAAACCAAAGCTGGGAAGGGATTTAATTGGAATATGTAATGTAGGGTATGCATAGGGTACATACGGACTTGATGTCCCAAAGCCTAGGAGGTAATTTGTGGAGTACATTTCACTAAGAGATGATCCAGGCAGAAAAGAGAAATGATTCAAAAAGGACTGCAGTGAATTCTTCTGAGTGACAGTTGGTGCCTGATTCAAGTTAGGAAGGCACTTGGCCTAAACTTTTAAGACTTTTCTTTTGGAGAACAATCATTTACTTCCCAATATTTTTCTATGCGGTATTTTTTTCTATCAAGTCTTGTACTGGCTGTACAGATTGCATATTGTTGAATTTTATAAAATTTAATAAGGGACATTATTTTGTTTGGTATGCTAGTGTATATGAATTAGCCAGGGGAAGCATTTAGAACATAGACTTGCTACGCATGCCTCTGGCGTGATATGTTCCTTTCATAGATGCAGAAAAACGAGGCCCCCGGGAAGAGAGGTGACTTGCCCACATCCACACAGTGAGTCAGTAGCTAAGATGCGACAAGAGGGCAGGTCTCCTGGCCCAGGGGTGTTGGGCGTTTTTCCACTACCGTGTGTGTATGTGTCTCTCTGTGTGATACTTGCTCAGTCGTGTCCGACTCTTTGCGACCCATGGACTGTTGCCCACCAGGTTGGGAATTCTCCAGGCAGGAGTACTGGAGTGGGTTTCGATTCCCTTCTCCAGGGGATTACCGTGTGTGGATCTACATTATTGGCTGGTGAGAGAAGTGAACACAGAGGAGTTAAATAATTTACCCAGGCTGCATGGGAAATTATTGGCAGAGTCAGATGAGTTCATTCCCCACCGAACTCTCTCAAGCCGAGACGTTCTGTTGCCATGAGTAAGATTTTTAATGAGACAGGCAGGAAGTATTGATCATACCTGAGTTTTTGGACCTTTTTTACTGACTGCATTTTAAATAAATCCTTTTAAAAAGGTTGTCTGATTTGGTGTTGATACTAACTTTATCCCATTGTTCTGCACTTAATCCAAAATACCAGTAAGGCTTCTGGATAGTTACTGTAGTAACTATCCTGTTATGCCTAATGAAAGATAGTTTATTTTAAATTATTTCACTTCAGAGTCACCATGGATTATTCTGTTTAGTTTGAGTTAAGGTTTATTTGTACATAATAGGTGCTCAGTTAATGTAATTTGTTACTTAATTTCACATTGTAAAAGGAAACAGGTTAAATTATTATACTATAGTTGTAGACAAATTGTTATTCTAGAGAGAGATTTATAAATCTTCTTGATATAGAGGTAAAATTTCTGGGTTAATTTATAACAACCTGGTTTCATATTCTTGACCCTACCAATGTCTTATTTCATAAGTGAAAGCTTCATAGTTTAAAAGAATTTTGTGTTTGTTTTAAATTGAAGGATAATTGCTTTACAGCTGGTCAATTGTGTTGACTTCTGCCATACATCAACATGAATCAGCCATAGGGATACATAATGTCCCCTCTCTCTTGAACCTCACTCCCACCCCTCCATCCCTTACGCCCCTGCCACGTTGTTACAGAGCCCCAGTTTGAGTTTCCTGAGTCATACGACAAATTCCCATTGGCTATCTGTTTTACATATGATAGTGTATATAATTTATTTTTATGTGTAAAGCACAGATATGCATATAATGTATAAGCATAGATATAGTGCATCTGTGATAATAACAGTTCAGTGGGGAGGGTATATCATAATTAGGAAACATGTCTATAAAGGCCCTGAGGGGGTGTGTCTTTGTACCCAATTCCTGTCACAGAGCTCCAGATAACACAATAAATTCATATTTGGGTTTTGTCCTGGCTCCTGAAATAACTCCAGAGCAGTCAAGGTGAAAATAGTATCTTCTGTGAATTCAATAATAGACCCCTTTAAACCACACTGGAGTTTATGTTAATAGAATGACTTTTGGAAAGCCCCTGAGAATGGGAGACTGGTTATCAGGGGAACCAACCACATGATTAGATGGTTGGAACTTGCGACCCCACCCCTAACCTCTGAGTTGGGGAGGAGGGCTAGAGGTTGTTAATCACCAGTGGTCAATGATTTAATCAGTCGTTTACTTCCAGTCAAATTCCAAGCAATGCAATTTGGAGTTTCCAGATTGGTTAACACAGTGAGGTGCTGGGAGGGTGGCATGCCTGGATGCCTTGCTCTTTGCATCTCTTCCATCTGGTGTTCCTGAACTATCTTCTTTTATAATGAATTGGTAATCTAGTAGGTGAACTGTTTTCCTGAGTTCTGTTAGGCATTATAGCAAATTATCAAAGCTGAGGAGGGGTTCATGAGGAACTGAGCCCTTGGAGTTGTACAGTATCTATGGAGAGTATTGTCAGAACTGCATTAAATTGTAGGATATGTAGTTGGTGTCCTCCAGGAACTGGAGAATTGCTTGGTGTGGGGAAAAACCACACAGCTGATGTTAGGGGCCATGATGAAAACAGCTGAGGAACAGTGAGCTGAAGGATTAGGTGGTACATACATACTAAGCTCTTAGTTCAGTTCAGTCACTCAGTCGTGCCCGACTCTGTGACCCCATGGACTGCAGCACGCCAGGCCTGCCTGTCTGTCACCAACTCCCAGAGTTCACTCAAACTCATGTCCATTGAGTCAGTGATGCCATCCAACCATCTCATCCTCTGTTGTCCCCTTTTCCTCCCACCTTCTATCTTTCCCAGCATCAGGGTCTTTTCAAATGAGTCAGCTCTTCCCATCAGGTGGCCAAAGTATTGGAGTTTCAGCATCAGCATCAGTCCTTCCAATGAATATTCAGGACTGATCTCCTTTAGGATGGACTAGTGGGATCTCCTTGCAGTCCAAGGGACTCTCAAGAGTCTTCTCCAACACCACAGTTCAAAAGCATCGATTCTTCTCACAGCCATACATGACTACTGGAAAAACCATAGCTTTGACTAGACGGACCTTTGTTGGCAAAATAATGTCTCTGCTTTTTAATATGCTGTCCTTGGAGGAAATTCCCAGATGTCACTGTGTTCACTCTGAAGGTCAAACTTCTAGAGAGGTCAGAGTTTCCACTGTATGCATTAAAGCCTTCAAATGGTCTGCAAATGAAGTGGTTAGAAATGCCTATACACCTCAGTAGGGTTTTTTAGATGTCTCTATCCACATTAATTTGCTCACCTTGTATAATCTTCCTGTACTGTCTTGCCTTCCATTTACTCTACCTGAAAATTGATTTAAGAAAAGGGATGTCAGTAAAATCTCAGCTGCCTACTTGAGGTACCCTCAGCTCCTGTGAGCTCCAGCTTGTGGCTGTGGAGACTTAGCATTTGGGGTTTTTCATAATTGGATAATGTCCTCTTGTTATCATGAAAGAGGAACTGACAGGGGCAGTGCTCTATGCCAAATGTGACAGGTTTTTAACATTGATTCCCGCCACTCCCGCCTCCCTTTGTGGTCTCCGGTGTAGCTGTCCCCTCTTCATTTGCCTGGTGCTCCAGGAAACCTAGTGACAAGCTCCTTGCTTATCTTTGGATGCTGAAGGCACCTTGCAAAGTGAAGTGCTGGTCATTCAGTCATGTCCGCCTCTGCAGCCCCGTGGACTGTAGCCCACCAGGCTCCTCTGTCCATAGAATTCTCCAGGCAAGAATACCGAAGTAGGTTGCCATTTCCTTCTCCAGAGGATCTTCCTGGCCCGAGGATTGAACCTGGGTCTCCTGTATTGCAGGCAGATTCTTTACTGTTAAGACTTGGTTTTAAACTCAAGGAAAAGAAGATGGTTAGTAGAAGCCTGATGGGTCTTGTTTTGTGTCAGGTGAAGCTGTCGCTTGTTGCTTTGCAGAGGAATGCAGCAATACGTGCAGTGACCTCGTTTAGAGTGTCAGTTCAATGCCACCCCCAAGCCCTGCCCCCCCTCGCAGGCTTTGTCACCTGACCACTGGTACCACAGAGGATTTAGTTGGCTCTTGGGTGTTCAGTGGGTTTTTGTTTTTTACAAATACCACCACTGAGGGATGGGCTAGGAAGGGAAGTTCTGTGATCTTTTACTGTTCCTAATCAGTGAAGGAGGGATTAGACTAAATAAATACTATAGGGTTGTAACAGTGCTCTCCCAGTGGTAAGCAGTAGTTGTGGAGATTGGATTTCAGAAGCTCTGAAAATTTACTTTCAGTTTATTATAATATTGACTATCCAGTGATGCAAGTGGGTAAAGATTAAGTGGAATTTTAATGTTAGAAACAATTCTTTCATATGGCTTTCTGTATTTTCCCATTATAAATGAAAAGATTGGTCATCTGTTAATGTATGTTCTCCAGAATGTGTTTGGTAACAAGATACCATGGCAGAAATCCCAGTCCATTTTTAAGGCATCCTTTGAGGCTGATGTAGAGCCGTATCAAAAATGGAGTACCAAAAGATAAGGTCTCTCTGCTACCTGATACCTGGGTTACTCTCCTGAGAAGGCAGATGGCTACTACCTTTAATATAATTTTTTTTCTAAAAGTTGAAAAAAATAAAATAAAAAAATTGAATTTAATGTTACAGAAAACAAAATAACATCAAAGTAGTAAATGGAAATCGCGTCTTGGCCTTTTGGCTAAGATCAAGTGGTGGCTCAGACGGAAAGCGTCTGTCTACAATGTGGGAGGCCTGGGTTCGATCCCTGGGTCGGGAAGTTCCCTGGAGAAGGAAACGGCAACCCACTCCAGTGCTCTTGCCTGGAAAATCCCATGGACGGAGGAGCCTGGCGTCCATGGGGTCGCAAAGAGTTGGACACAACTGAGCGACTTCACTTTAGTGAATGGAAAAATGGTTAATGAAGAGGATTCTAACGGGGTCTGTCTCTGCCTGGGTGATTTTGGGAAAATGGCATCATGTTACTGGATTCCACTTTCCTAACCTCTAGGATAGAGTAGAATTATATCAACATAATATTCTATGAAACTGAGTTCCTTGAGACAGAATGAGTTGTTCCTCTTTTTTATTCCAGCACCTAATATTGTGGAAGTGAAAAAAATGATTTGAATAATCTGTCAGTACTCTCACTGTGAATGTTGTGGTCAAAAATAAAATGTGTTATATTAATACATTGATTTTTAGGTAGAATGCATAATTTGGTGGAGAAGATTGTGTTGTAAGAGCAAAAGGGGAAGGAAGAATTGTGACAAATTAGAGAAGATAGAAGGCAGTAAATGTATGAGTAAACTAATGAGATTTTGTTTTTAAAAAATCACCCCCAAAATTGTCCATAGGCAAATAAATGGTGGGAAATGTCTTCAGATTAGTCACCATGAAGGCACTGCAGGCCTCCTCCTGTGGCCCCCTTGCAAAACATTTTTGTAGTCATTCTTTGGAATTATTTTTAGAGCTGGTCATGAGCCGCATAAGAAAAGTCATCTTTTTGTTTGTTTCATTTGCTCTCATTAATCCCCACACTTGGTTTTGAATGTTTTTTTGTTTCTACTTGATTCTAAACATTCCTTTGAGGAATTTCAAGAGTGTGCTTTAGGCTTTGAAGAAGGGACTCACAGTAGAACCACTTTTGGAATTAGTGTAAAGCTCTCCTTTACAACCTTGGAAAAAACAGTACTCATTCTGATATTTAATTCAGTTTATTAAGAATTTGTGTGTATGCATAAACAGGAAAAAAAGAATAGGAGGGCATATGCTGAAGTTAACTGGCATCTTTGGTTATTTCGTTTTCTTCCTTATGCTTTTCTCTATTTTACAAATTTTCTACAAAGAACATATTTACGATCAGGAAAAAAAGGCAAAAAAATATACTGTGGTTATTTTCTGGTAACACTTATTAATTGGCAGAGACAGTTCTTCACTGGTGAGCACATGTCACAAGTGTCAGAGATTGACTTTTCTGAATTCAAAGCTGGTGATGGAGCCAGATTTAGTGCTTAAGCCTATTTTCCTAAAGATGTACTGTCTTTAATAATATACTTTATAATTTTACCCTTTTTAAGCAGTAGTTTAGAAAAAGAGAATAAGTCAATTCTGATTCTTTTGTGATTTTAAGAACATGTCATTTCCATTTGTCAAAACAGAAGTAGAATGTGAGATAAAAGTATACGCTTACTTTCCTAATACTAGTGAAATCATTTTGGACCGAGTACTGTATTTGCATAACAGTTTTTATGCAAATAATACGGTATGTTTTAAAAAATATTATTAAAAAACATACCTCTTCTCTGTATAAGTTGAGGTATCTTAGTTGTGATTATGGTAAATTTGATCATCTTATCAGATGGGTAGAAAAAAAATACTGTGTGGGGAGAGAAAGGGGATGTAAAGAAGACTTAAAATACAGGAAAACTTGAACTTTGTATGACGAGATGATGCCAAATAATTGGTGCTTTGAAGAAATAAAAGCTGGGGATTTCCCTGGTGGTCCAGTGGTTAGGACTGTGCTTCCAGTGCGGGAGATGCAGGTTTGATCCCTGGCCAAGGAACTAAGATCCCACATGCCACGTGATGCAGCCAAAAAAATAAAGGGATAAAAGCTAAGATATGCACACGGAAAATACATAATATATCATCTAAGACATTTTGGGGGTGCAGTCATAGAAATTCAAATATTGTGAGCAGTACATATAAATCTGAAGTAAAACCTTCTGTCACACTTGCAGCCTCTAACAGCATGTCAGGCTGTCGGCGGACATCTCCGCACCCCCCCTGTAGGCTTAGCACCGTGCTGTGGGCTCTGCAAGGTGGAGGAACCCTGAACTCCTGTCTCTGCACAGAGTTTCTAATCTAGTTTAGAACAGCAGACAGACTCAAGGTAGGTGTTTATGCTGCCACAGTAAGGACAAGGCAGATGGGACTGAGGAGCGGAGACCATTTAGAGAAGTTCCCCAGAGCAGGCAGAGGTGGTTTGTGATGCTGACAGGATATAAAGATGGACTCCAAAGTGCTTTTATTACTTTTCCATTGAAGAATCCTTATAAGAAATGACTTAAAACCTGAGCATTTTAGGCCCGAATTTCCTGTCCTAACTAGTTGTGAGCAACTCTTTGCGACCCCATAGACTGTAGCCTACCAGGCTACTCCTTCCATGGGATTCTCCAGGCAAGAATACTGGAGTGGGTTGCCATTTCCTTCTCCAAGATTTATATCAGTGGTTCTTAACTCAAGGTAGTTTTGCCCCCACCCTGGGGACATTTGGCAGTGCCACAGGTATTTGGTAGTATAGGTGGGGATGTACAGGACGCCCCCATACACGCTCAAATGTCAAAAGTGTTGAGTTTGAGAAACCCTTGTCTACATATCTTTGAAGGCACAGTGAAGGGACACTGGGGCTAACCACCTGTCTGCCACGGGTTTTATGTGACCAGTGCCTCCAGGAGTTACGGGGGCTGGGCTAGGATAAGTTAGTGAGAGGCGCTGAAGCGGCATGTAATTAATTATTCAGTTCTCAGCTGTTCATCTCATTTCAGTTGAAATCAGCCTAAACCAGGGATATAATAAAGGATTACAGACAAAAGAGAACTATGTGTGAATAAAAGGATATCTTTTTGCACTTGATCCAAGTTTGTGCCATCGTATTCAATATTTGTATTGTCATATTCAGTATTTGTATGCTAAGCATTTGGTGCCTCTTTGCACTTTATATGACACCTTTGGGCTCAATGGAAGTTAATTGGCTGGAGATTTGTAAAGTAGTCTTATTCATTTACGTGTGGCTCTGCTGGATCTCGTCGCACGTGGGCTTTCCTTAGTTGCAGCGAGCGGGGGCTGCTCTCCTGTTGCAGTGCATGGGCTCCTCATTGCGGGGGCGGCTCTTGGTGCGGAGCAGCGGGTGTAGGGCATACAGGCTTTCACTAGCTGGGGTGTGTGGGCTCAGTAGTTGCAGCCCCCCGGGCTCCAGAGCACAGGCTCAGTAGTTGTGGTGCAGAGGCTTAGTCTTCCCCTGCATATGGGATCTTCATGGATCAGGGATCGAACTATGCCTTCTGCTGAGCCACCAGGGAAGCCCCAGAATGGGAATAAATTAGAATCAAAGAGTTCTGAGTTTCATGTCAGGTTCTAGTTGTGTGACTTTGAAGAAGTTACCTAATCTCTCTGAGTTATAGTTTACTCTGTTAAAAAAAAAAAAAGAGAGAAAACCTCAATTCATGTTGATATTTGACAGAAACCAACGCAGTACTGTAAAGCAGTTATCCTTCAATTAAAGATAAATTTAACAAATTTTGTGGAAGATAAATAATAGGGTTCCTTTAGATTTATAAAGAGATATCCAAATAATTTCATATATTTCCACAAGGCTTGAATTTTCCATTTCTAATCTTTATTCTAGATGCTACGGTTTTGTTTCTGACATTTCCTTGAGGAATTCTATGCAGATGATCAGTACTGAATTAGTGTTTTTAGGACCAGAGTTGAGTATACTTACTATTTCTTCTAGAAGAATTTAATTTACATCACTTAACAACTTCCCTTCTGTAGCTCTGAAGTTCCAGAAGAATCCATTGAGTAGACAAATTTATTCCTTCTTAGTCTGGTATTTTGTGGTGTCAGTAAAACCAGAGATGCTAAAGTCAGTTTAAACAGCTATCAGCTAAAAGAATAAATTCTTAACAGGGATGACATTTCTATGCTCCGAATCCTGGGGAGAAAAATCTGGCAAACAAGACAAGATTTAGGTGATTCTTACCTGTTAGAACAGTAGTTTTACAGTGGGTGCACATGGGTAGAGTTTTGCTAAACATTGAACTCGGGGAAAATGGAAAGTTTCTTTAAAACCATGGGTGTTTGAAACATCCAGGTTTTTTGAGCAACATTAACATGCTTTTCTAATTGTGAAAATTTTTGTCTCTAACTTCCTTAAAATATAAGCAGTGGAACATAGTGAACTCATGTTAGTTGGCCAAATTCTCTGTTGTTTATAAGAAAATACTGAGCCAGAGTTCTTCCAGCTTTCATTAGCCTGAAACCTGATTATAAAGTCATAACCATCTATAGATCTTAAAAGGATTTTGGAATTTTTGGTTCTTATTTTTCTATGAAGTAACTTAAAATACTTATTTCAGAGTTGACTGTCAAGAGAAGCTGAAGAATGCCACTTCTTAAAATCACAAACTCTAGAGCAGAAAGGGCCTTAACATCCATTCTAGCAATGCTTTTTTTTTTTTAAACAGATCAGAAAATTGAGACACAGAATGATTGGCTTGTCCAAGGTCATACTGGTAGGTCAGGCCTATTTGACCACTAGCCCTGTCTTCTTCCCACCTAATTGGACTCTTTTCATAATTTTATCCATTATTAGAATGGGACAACCAGGGTTTTTTTGTTGTGATGGTGGTTAAACACACATAGCATTTAATCGTTAAAAGTTTTATCTTTGAGTAGGCAAACACATGAATATGGAACAAATGTTAAAAGGTACTCAAAGGTTTACGGTACGCAGTGATGAGGCTAACTCCCTTGCTCTCCTGTCCATCCCAGATCCTTTCCTTGGAGGCAGCCACTGTGAAGAATGAGGGATTTTAAATAGACCATTTGGGTCTAAACAGCACGTCTAAACTGACATTGTATTGCATTATTCTTCACGGATTGCAGTTTGGCCTGCCAAGTTTAGGTAATGCCCAACAAAGGAAAAACATAAGCCATGGAATTGGAATATGGAGAGAATTGTGACTGATTTGAAAATTACCCGAAGTCCAAGTGATTTCCAGTAATGGAAGAGACGGCTCCCTTACATCAGTACTCTGTTACTCAGATTATGCCTTTTGAGCAAAGAGCCTCAAGTATTTTTTAAGAACTCTCATGTATCCTCATGACATGTAAAATCCCTGAGTAGTGCAGAACTGCTTTCAACTGCTTTAGAGTCTATAGCACATTGGCCACAAAAAAGAATTATGTTGATGTTTGAACAAACACCCGCAGGCTCTGTGAAACCATCAGTGTGGGACATCACAGGGATCTGCTTTTCTCAGCCTCTGAGCCTCCAGGGCATGCCTTGATGAAACCTTCGTGTCTGGTCCTTGGATGGGGGGCATACCCAAGCACTGGGTCTGGAGAATTCCTCACCAGTTTGGCTGAGGGGTGAGGGGGGCACCTTTGGCTGTGGAGCAGGGAAGGCAGCAGGCAGCGGCAGGCACTTGGTGCCGCCTAGTGCCTTTGTAGCCTTAAAGCACAGGTGCCGACTCGGGTAGGTAACTGCCTGCAGTAAGTAGGTTACTGCCCATGTGGTAAGAGGTCAGCCTGGAAAAAGCTGCAGGTCTAGACTCCACGTGCCCCAGTCGGGCTCCATCCCAGTTTCCAAGGCAGACCTCCCCAAGTGAAAAGGGGGGCGAGTAGCCCGCAAGTGCTTATCTTTCTGAGGTGCTCTGTGTGACTTATGACAGGTTTCACCCAGTAGGGGAGGAGACCTTGAAAGTTTGTAGGTGGTTTGAAGAGAGGTGAGAATGGAGCCAGGGAAGCCACAGGGAGAGGAAAAGTGATGTAGGAGGAAATTATCTTTTTGAGAGAGCAGTTCTGTGACTTCTGTGCTGCTAGCCTCTTAAATTATGGGTTTCACATTCTGCTCTCAGGCAGTGATTTTTTGTTTTGGGGGCTTTTTATTGTTGTTGTTGTTTGGTTTTCCCTCCAGTTTTCCTGATCCTAAAGGATATTCCTGGGCTTCCCTGATGGCTCAGTGATAAAGAATACGCCTGCCAATGCAGGAGGAGGTGCTGGTTTGATCTCTGGGTCGGGAGGATCCTCTGGAGAAGAGGATGGCTATCCTCTCCAGTATTCTTGCCTGGAGAATTCCATGGACAGAGGGGCCTGGTGGGCTACAGTCCATGGAGTCGCATAGTCAGACACAACTGAGTGACTAACACTGCCTAATAAATGTGAATACTGACAGTATTGGGAACCTTAACTGAATTAAACAGAGCTTAATTTCAAGAAAGCATGAATGTTCATTTTCATCTGGTAATGATGCCTTGACGTTGATTCTTTTCAATGTTTTTTAATTGTTTAGACACTAAATGTTAGTTCATAGTAGCTATTAAAATATCAGTGTCGTTAATCTTTGCAAACAGAACTACTGAGCAGCCTTTTGTTATAATGGCCCTGCCATATATTTGATCTGGCCTAATACGCCTTGATTTCAAAGTTATTCAGAATTTAGAGGGGTTTGTAATTAATAATAACTTTTTTATAGCTAAAAGTTTTACCATCACAGTCATTTTAACAGCTTTAAATGTAAATAAAACATATTTCATTGATTGTACTTTTTCTCTTCAGAGAGGAACCAAGGCCTTAACCTTCTCAGCTCATTGACTGGAGCAAACCATAGCATTGGATCAGCAGAGACCTGCCACTCAGAGGTAAAGATTTTTCCTGGATCTTTTCTCTGCTTTGGCTTTTCTTTCTACGCATCATTATGAATCTCTACACCATTCATCGTCTTTTCCTTTCCATTTAACAGGTGGTAGAGAATATCAGGAATAGGTACAAGGAGCCTGCTGTCTGTTAAGAGCAGGCTAGGTTGGTACTAAAGCAGTAAGCCCTTTCAAGATGTTTACAATTTGGGCTGTTCCGTGTGTTTTTGCTAGAGTGCTTTTAAAAACATGCTAGAATTTCCTTGAGGCTGAAGTTTCCCCCCAGATCTTCAAATATAAAATAAAATTAATGGTTCTTTTAAGTACTTCCTGTGTGCTTTCCAACCTGAGGAAGGCCCTTGTCCTTAATGAGCTTAGTGGGCTGGCTTCAGCCCTCTGTCCTCAAGGACCCTGGCCCTTGTCTGTCCTGGCCGGCATGCTGGAGTCATGAGCACGTTATGTAGTGCCGCCCTCTCTGCCCAGGACCACCTTCTTCCGTCTCTGAGCTGTTTTGTGATGGGCTTGTGTACATATTCAGGTTTGGAGTAAAACGTGATTTGAAACAAAACAAACAATATGTTTTTAATAGTCAAAGGCAAAATCATAACACTTTTCTATCCCTGAGGAGAAACAGCCCCAAGTTAGTGAATCTCTGGCCTTTTTAAATACTGTGGCCTTGGTCCTCCTCCCACCCCGCCTTGTGTCTAGCTCCTATCACTGCTTCTCTAAAGCTGATCAGTGAGTGGAACTGTGAGCCTCCTTGGAGTTAGTTTGGATACAGCCTCCTATTAGACTGTGACTCGTGTGTGTTTTTCTCCACAGCAGCCCTGTGTGCCAGCAGCAGAGAGGACCGAATCCCTCTTGGATCATCGAGGAGCTGCTTCTAACACAGCAGACGTGCAGGTCGATAGCAGTGTGGGTAAGTGCTGTGTGGCTCCAAGCGACCACTCTGTGGCACTTGCCAAAGCCCATGCACTGGGGCATAAACCATGCAAAGGGAAACTGACTCTAAACGGGGGTGAGGGAAGGACATTGATCATGGTGGTTGTTTAGTTGCCCTTTTGCGACCCAGTGGACTGTAACCCGCCAGGCTCCTTTGTCCATGGGATTTCCCAGGTAAGACTATTGGAGTGGGTTGCCATTTCCTTCTCCAGGGGATCTTCCGTACCTAGGGATCGAACCTTTGTCACCTGCAATGGATCCTTTACCACTGAGCCTCCAGGGAAGTCCAAGGACATCAGTACTGACCCCCAAATGAATGTGAGCCTTGTGGGCGGCTGCAGAAAAAGCAGGAAGAGTAAATACATTACAGTACAAATCTGTGGGCACCACTGATTAGCTCAGCAGGATCTTCATTAAGATCTGAGTTAGAGTAGATCGAACCAGGTGGTGAAACAGCTTTATATCTCCATATTCCACCATTTTTTTCATGGTATCTTACAGTAGTCTCTCATGTTCTTTTAAAGTTCTTTTATGTCCACATTCTCATTTGTTAATGAAGTTTGGCAGAGAAGTTATTTTACGAAGAAGAAGGTGCGGCCCAGAGCAGTTTGATAACTTGTCCAAAGGTATCGAACAAGAACGTCTTGGAGCTGAAACTGAAATGCAGTTTGCTGTCCAAAAAGCTAGAAGGCCAGGGCACTTAGTTGACAATAACTCTAAATGTTCTTTTGTTGGGAAACAACTCACATCACTACTACTTTTAATGCCATGGAGGGCCCATGTGCAATAATAAGTCTTAAAAATTGTTTTTTCTGTTTATAAAATAATCCATAAAGAAAACTCAACTAATTGGCTATGGAAACAAGAAGAAAAAATTGTGTATAACTTCATTTCTCTCCAGTTTATTCAATCTTGTCCTCTCAGTTGAACCCTTCATATTAGCTTTGAAACCTACTAAAGTCTCTGCCGTGAGAACAAACCATTGACCACACTAAAGAAGATGGGAGGATAAGAACTAACCTAAAGAACCTGGGGAAATGGTGTCCTGACTAGATGCCATGAGCCAGAAACAAAAAGAACTGAACAGAAATCCTATACTCTGCTTAACAAATTTGATTCTTACAGGGATCTGGGCTTGAAAATCTGAAAGTAAATATATTTTACATATATTATGGTTGAAAGAATAAGAAAATATAGCATAGAGAAAGAGAGCTAGGTTTCTCACTGTCAGAGAAAGAAGTTACTAACAGGAAAGGTGAAGGCTGGGTTGAATCCTTTGGTATTGAATTAGAATTGAAGGTATCAGTATGAGCTCTTAGTTTGTTAAAATATAGTTTGAGTAGTGGAGAAGTAAGTATAGATACGCGTATGCATGTGTGGGCTCCCCAGGTGGCGGTAGTGGGAAAGAATCTGCTTGGCAGTGCAGGAGACATAAGACATCTGAGTTCTATCCCTGGGTCAGGAAGATCCCCTGGAGAAGGGAACGGCAACCCACTCCAGTATTCTTGCCTGGGAAATCCCAAGGACAGAGGAGTCTGGCTGACTACAGTCCATAGCATCACAAAGTGTTGGACACAACTGAAGTGACTTAACACACATGCAGGTATGTATGTATCAGTACACACACACACACACACACACACACACACACACTCACGCACGCTCAGTCCACTAGGAGAGTGTAGAAGCAATAATACTCTAATAGTGATGGAGACACTTAACACTTAGATCTTGGTTTCTAAATACCATTCTCCAAGAAAATGTACCAGGGCTACTTGGAGAAGTGTGTGATTCAGGGCTAGGGCAGGGAAAATGAAGGATGAACCTGAAGCATCTCATGGTGCCAGAAAGTAAAGTGAAAGTCACTCAGTCGTGTCCAACTCTTTGGGACTCCATAGACAATACAGTCCATGGAATTCTCCAGGCCAGAATACTGGAGTGGGTAGCCTCTCCCTTCTCCAGGGGATCTTCCCAACCCAGGGATCGAACCCAGGTCTCCCACATTGCAGGCAGATTCTTTACCAGCTGAGCCACAAGGGAAGCCCTAGAATTCTGGAGTGGTTAGCCTATCCCTTCTCTAGCGGATCTTCCCGACCTAGGAATCAAACCAGGATCTCCTCCATTGCAGGTGGATTCTTTACCAACTGAGCTGTGTGGGAAGCCAGAAAGTAAGGAAGTGCTCAAAAAAGGATGAGGGCATGTTGAAAGGTCACAGGAACCAACCTGAAAGCATTTGCTCTGGCTAACGCTGGAAGATTTTGACAAGCAACATAATTAACATTAGTATTAGGCTGTAATCTATAGTATTAGGCTGTAGTCTATAAAAAAAAAATGTATATCCATGAATATACTAATTTAAATAAATAATTGAATACATATCTGGAAAAGAAAGGGCTACTACTCCTCCTCGAAGAATTCCAATCGATAAATGTAGGCATTATGAGGGAAATAGAAAATCACCCTTAGCCACACTCCACAGTAATAGTCGTTGCAGGCAAGATCCACTGATGGTGAAATTAGTAGGTGAACATTTGAGAAGAAACACAACATTTCCATAGTCAAAAAGTATCTTTTCCAAATTACTTATTACAAAGGGAGAATAGTAACTTTATACTGGAAAAACCTGGCAAGTACCCCTTTAAGGGATGAAGGTTACATCACCAGTAATGGCATATTGATATCTCCCCTCAGTATGATGCACTGAAAGGGTACTCATGTCTGTGGTATTCCCGCCAAAGGTCCATAACCTGAGTCGTAAGAAAACATCAGACAAACCCAAATTAAGGGGCATTACACAAAAAACTGGCCAGTACTCTTCAGAAGTGTCAGAATCATGAAAGACAAAGAAAGACTTAGGAACTATCACAGATGGGAGAAGACTAAGCAGATTTGACAGCTTAGTTCTGAATCCTGAAACAGAAAAAAGATATTAGTGGAAAAACTGATGAAGGTTGAATGAAGTATGTAGTTAATAGCACTGTTCCATTATTAACTTCTTGATGTTTATACTTGTACCATAGTTACGTAAGATGTTACCACTAAGGGGGGGTCGGGAAACGGCATATTGGAATGCTCTATACTTTTTTGCAACTTTTTTTGTAAGAGTAAAATTATTTCAGATTTCTTTAAAAAAGGAAAAACCAAACCAGCGACAATAAAACACTTTCCCTACCTCACATCTTCCTCCTCTCTTTACTTATTTCCGTTCCCCAACTCATTCTCATCTAGCTCTTGTTCCCATTTTCCGCTAAAACAGCTCACCAACAACTTCTGTACCACTCGATCTAACTGATGTCCTCCTGCCCCCATCTTGACCTCTTAGCAGCATTTGATGTTATGAATCAATCCCTTTCTGAAGCAATAGCTTCTCTTCACTCAACCAACACATCTCCTGGTCTTCTACCTCTCTGATGATTCCTTCTCTTCCTTAGGGAGAGGACTCTCCTTTACCCAGCCTTTAAATATCTCCATTCCTCAGTGTTCCATCTAAGCTCCTCTTCCAAACCTATATTTCAGCATGAAGTGATTTTACCATATCCATAGTTCAATTACCACGTATACAGATAAATCACAAATTTTTTGTCTCTAGCCCTGTATAGCAGCTGCCACCATGACATAACCCATTGAACGAAAACAAATTTATTAACCAGAGATATATTTGACATCAAATAATCTGTATAGCATTGTAGTAGATGCAGAGAATCATGTTATCATCCTTGTCTTCAAGGAGCTTATAGTCTAAAAGATGCAGAGACAGGCCTTGTAACGTAAGGGGTAAAGTTGTGGGCTTGGAGTCCTGGGCAGCTGGGCTTGAATCATGACTCGGCCACTAGTAGTGGGATGACCTTGAGTAAGTTATTTAACTTTCCTTCGTTTCCGTAGGGCCTTAGTTTCCCTTCTGTAAAGTAAGGGGAAGAAATCTCTCCTCACAATGCTGTTGGAAAACCGAAATGGAATTGTGTCAGTTAAAGCACTCAGCGGCGGAGACAGAGCTATCTCTCTCTCACTGTGGCTGGCATATATTACAGTGGTGGTGGACAGATGTGAGAATGCAGACCAGTGTGCGTCGGTGCCAAGGCAGCTCTGTGAGCACCAGTTGTGGGATGAATCTTAAGGAAGGAGACGTGTGAGTTGGAACGGTCAGGGAAGACATCCTGCACGTGGCCAGCCTGGAGTGGAGGCTGAGTGAAAATTCTGACTAAAACAAAGTTTGATAAAGAAACCACACGCTGAAGCAGAAATAGTAAAGGATTTGTGGTAACAAAATAGGAATTTAGATTGGCTCTGCCTTTGAATAGCTCTAATTTTAGAAGAGTTCATTTTTAAACCCAGGTTGCTTCATGTGTAAATTGTGGACAGTGGTATCTGTCCTAACCACCTTATATGGTTGTCAGTAACAGATGTGGAAATGGTTGTTTTCCAGTAAAGTATGGTATAAATTTCAGGCATTTATTGAATCTGCATATCTTAGTACAGGGTGTGGGCTTTAGAAATCGGGAGCTCGTAAGTCTGGATCCTGGCTTCCCAGGTGGCTCACTGGCAAAGAATCTGCCTGCCAGTGCAGGAGCTGCAGGAGGTTCGGGTTTGACCCTTAGGTTGGGAAGGTCCCCTGGAAGAGGAAATAGCAGCCCACTCCAGTATTCTTGCCTGGAAAATCCCATGGACAGAGGAGCCTGGCAGGCTGCAGTCCATAGGATCCCAGAGAGTCAGGACCGAGCATGCATACATGCGTGAGTCTGAAGCCAAGGTCACACTTACTAGTGGTGACCCAGAGTACGATCACCTATCTTTGTACTCTAGTTTTCTTAAGAAAGGTAGAAACAGAATTCTTTGTCTCATTGCAGTTATTTCAAGGATAAAATGAGCCCCTGTTCACTTGTGAGCCCCCTGGCAGCCAAGCAGGATGCAGCACCAGGAGCTGTACAGCTGGCCCATACTGGGCCCTCAGTCAGTGGTGACTTGCACCCAGGCCAGATTGATTGCCTTAGGATTCTGTCCATTTAGCACATACATAATACTGTGTGGCAAATCCTTATTGCAGATCCCATGTTAGACCTGGACATTCAAGAACTTGCCAGTCTCACTACAGGCGGAGGAGATTTGGAGAATTTTGAAAGGCTGTTTTCAAAGTTAAAAGAAATGAAAGGTAATTGGATCCATTGGGTCTTACAGGTTTCCATAGTGATGCTCCTCTGTTTTATCTAGTAGGATTTTACTTTGTAGCTGCTAATAGCATTCCATGCTTTGGCCTCATCTGAGAAATGTAGATACTGTGGGACTGTGCCATCCTCTGTTGGTGAAAATTTCTTTAGGAAAATTCTCCTCTTTTTTCATTCTTTTTCTTTTTCCTTTTCCTTCTTCTCTTTCCTGTCTGTTTCTTTCAGTCTGTCTCATTAACATGGAATCAGTAAGATCCCTACCAGTTTACTCACATCATTCCCATCTGGAAGATTTGGAAGACTTAAACTATCTAACAGCTGTAATGACTCCACCATAAACATGTGTTTTTGCAACCCATCTCCCATCTTCTAGTGTTAGAACATCTATGCACTCCAGATTCTCCTGTGCAATTAGACGAATTTCTTAAGATGTATTTTCCCCCTAGACAAGGCTGCGACGCTTCCTCACGAGCAAAGAAAGATGCACGCAGAAAAGGTGAGGAAACGAGTCAAGTATTACTTACCTGCTGCAGGTCCAGTGCTGCAAGAATTACATGTCACACTCGTTTACTTCTAAAGCGTCTTACTGTGAACTTCCTGTTGGATATTCACTTATAATTATTTGAATATTTAGTTGCTGCCATCTAGCCAGGATTTTCCAATGTCTGTTGAGTGACATGGAACATTGAGGCTCAGAATGTTTGCCTTGCTAGCTGTTAGGCTGGAAAACTCTTAGTTATTTTGTTTGGGTTGGGTTGGTTATTACCAACACATGTTCTTGGCAAGAAATGTATATGGTTTATGGTATTCCATTGTATGACTGTGTCAGAACTTATCCACTTCCCCTTTGGACATTTCAGTCACGTGCCTTTTTTTTTTTTTTCCTGTAGTGAAGTTGTTCATATCCCTATACATCACCTATGTATAGTTATGATTATATCCTCAGTATAAAGTCTAGGAGTAGAAGTCCTGGATCAGAGTGTTCAGGGGTTTTGATAGATGTTGTCAGAGCACTAAAGAGCAAGAGTTTTAATCAGTTCTGTGTGTGACATGAAATGAGCTGAAGTTTCGGTGTTGCCTGAACTCTGTTGCTTGCTTCTCTCCACAGGTGGCCAAAGCCTTCTGGATGGCAATTGGGGGAGACAGAGATGAAATTGAAGGCCTTTCATCTGATGAAGAGCACTAAACTATTCATGCTAGGACTTGACTAACTAGGACCCTAGCACTCTTTCCCTGAGATTCTTCTCTCCTCAACCCCGTCATCTTTTGCTGAGCTTACCAGCATCATGTCGGCTGCCTGACTTGTTTATAGGGTCCTGTTAATTTTAGTTTTTAGTAGAGGGTAAAGCAGAAATCTCTTCTCCCTCAGTATATTGTAAGGGAGTGAGAAATTTTCAAATAACATTTTTTGTTCTAGGAACGGGAGTTGGGTGAGCCTCGAAGGCCTGTGTGATTTGCCCAAGTCAAAGAAGAAAAACCACCACCAAGCTTTCCTGGTCAGTCTTTTGAGGAGCATTCCCTGTGTTCGTGTTGATCACTGCAGATCAGGAGTTTTCTGGTTTTCTCTTTCAAGGAGCTTGCTGCTCAAGGTTTGATGCTTTTGGTGGGAGGAAAGGAAGAAACTGCAGGTTTAATCTGTGCTGTAGCACAGATTATATAGGTCAGCCACTGGCCCTCAGGTTAGTCTCTAGCTAAAAAAACAAAAACATCTGGGTATTTCATTTGAAATACAGTATCTGACCTCTTGGTAGAAAGTATTGAGAAACCAGTGTGAATTTTTAGACTATAATAAATGATGCAAAGGTTTTCTACTCTGGTGGGGATAAAAATAAATCCTTCTCTACCAAGTTGTGGGCAGGGGTGGGGATGGGGCATGAGTAAGAGAAACCTAAGGAATTCCCTGTATAGGCCATTGAATCGGTATGATCCTAGCCTGAGATGTTTGCATTAGTATTACCATGTAGAAACTTTTCTTCCTTAGAGTTTGCTACTTGAGATGGCAGAGGTGTGTTGTCACAGTTGATACCCTTAGAACAAGGGGTGTTTCCTCTCCTCTCTCTGAACTCCACAGGTCACTGCCAAGCTGGTGACACTTAGGTGGAACTTGGTGGGAAGGCATGCGAGTCCCTCAGTACCTGTGTTACTTCCAGGGCTGAGGAGTACGGCTCCAGGGAAACTGACCTCCAAGGGGGAAAATTCCCAGAAATACAACGAATGAAACCCTTATTTCTGTTTGTTTAGGGACTGCGTAATGCATGTCATGAGCCTTCAGTCTGCCATGGCTCTCAGCTGGCTCAGGGCACACAGGCTGAGAACTGCTGCTGTCCTGGTGTGGGTGTGAACCCGGTAGGTCACCAGCAGAAACGAATTTCAGACCTGTCTGTGCAACACCTTTTCAGCCCCGCAGAACCTGCTACAGATGGCAGAAGGAACGGAATGCTCCAGGGTCCTGGCCAGAGCGGCCATAGGATGGAAGGTTTCAGTGAGTGGGATGTTCAGGGGGAGCCATTCCAGGGAACACTGGAGGCTGCCTTCCTTGGTAACTTTTTTCTTTATTCTGGGGGTCTTTGAGACTGTAGTTTACCACCATTCCAGCACTGTTTCTTTGAGGTGACTGCATTGGCCATTGATGGGGAGTGTAAGGAAAGTCAGTTCTGGGGTTGCAAAATGAAAGGTGGAACAAGTTTTTCTTAAAATACGAAAGGTTTCACAGAACACATTAGGTTGCATGGTTTGGGAAAACAGACTATAAAAAGCTGTGAACTTGATCTTGTGGATTAAACAAAGCCAGGTGATTAAAATGTGATTTATTTATAAAGCCTGCTTATGTATATTTTTATGATTTTGTTGTTTTTTAGTAGAGGATGTGGGCAGGCGGGGGGAGGAGCCTTCCTTCATTGGATTAGGCATAAATAGCAATAATCTGTTCGTCAAACTCACTGTTTTAAATCTGCCATTCATGTGTATAATACCATGTTTTCAAGGTCTCAGCTATCGGGGTATTGGCCCCTTCTGGGTGACGTGTGAGATTAAAGTATACAGTAGTAACTACTAACGGCCCTTTTAAGAAGCGTGACCATGAGCTAATAGTGCAATAGAAATTGCAGACTATCCAAAGTGACCTATGTATATGCCACCACAAGTTGTTATGTCCATCTGGGATTGAAAACAAGAGCCTCGGCTTTTTCCCCCTTAAACATTTTTCTATTTGTGTAACACAGCGTCTGGCACAAACTGGGCCCTTAAGTTTGGTTTGGATTTCCATTTGATATTTTGATGGCTATGATTGCAAAGTTTTAAGGTCCATGAGTGTTGGGAGGTAGGGAGAGACAAGAATAAACTTTTTTTTTCCTGAGAAAATCGTATATTATGTAATAATTTTGGAGTGATGAAGACATAGATATTTTTATAATTTTAAAATATGTTATCCTGCCAGAATATAAGAAGATTGACAGAACCACGTCTGCTCGCTGTCTATTTATAGAACTTGGCCACATCTAATTCAGCAAAGCAAGAGATTCAGGGAAGCTAGACTTAGATGGCTGAGTAATACGGGATGTGGTTCAAGGACCATAGAGCATGTCAGGCCATTGCTGCAAACTGCTTGTAACACAGGAAATGTGATCTACAGCTAACTTCGTGTTCCCGCCATGGAGAGCTGGGGATAAATGGTTTTGCTGTGGCCCATCAGATTCTCTCAACCTTGGGCCAGTCTCTTAACAATGGTCATTAAGAGAGCACGTGGAGTACCCCTTGCCCTGCCTTGGCCTGCTATGGAAAAACAGTCTTAGAAGAACCACTGTCTAAGGGTAAGATGAGAGCTCCCTGAGCTATTCTGAGCCGCAGTGTTTGCTGATGCAAAGCTAAATTTAGCCAACATCTGTCCAGTGTGGTCATAAGTTTGATTCATTGAACATTCTGATTGATGGAGACAGTGCCAGGGAATGCTGGATGAGTTAAGAGTCGCCCTTCACCAGCCCCCCAACCGCCTCCCCCCAAAAAACTTTTAAAACAGACAAGACAATCTAGGCAGAGAAAGTGTGAAAAATCAGGTCAGGTGTAATCCTGCATCCCTTAGTGCAGGATTGGTTTAAAAACAACACCCTGACAATTAACTTGCCCATAATTTGTGTGTTCCTGAAAGCATCATGCTGACCGTGCAGGGCAAAGTTCTAGTTTTGATTTAGATTCCACTTGGGGTTTAGATGAGTGATTTATCCTTGCACCTTTGGAATGTGAGCTCTTGCAGAAGGGGTCTTAGAAATATTCTCCGTTATATTTTATGCCTGTGATTAACATCACCATCTTGGTCTTAATCTGGGTGTCTTTATTCAGGGTTAAGTGTGTGCTACAGTTCTTCTAGTATAGGAAGTATCTTTCTTGATTCTGAGGTGTCTCTCTGATTTGCAGAAGGAAGAATTGAAAAGAGGTAATAGCAACAGTGTGGTCTTTTTGTTGGCACACTGCCGGGCCCTGGTCCGGTTCTTAAATAGGCGCTCTTCTACTGTGTTTCCAAACACGACCTAATGGTGATAACTAACTGCATCTTTGGAAAACAGGTTTGGGAAGAAAAAAATTTCTTTTTCCTCTAAGCTCCTTTTTCATGTGTGTGTGGGTTGGGGGGTTGATAGGCTTAAATAGTTGAGCTTCCCAGCTGCAAATCTGGGAAGAGTACCCAGGCCACAGAAAGCCTCCCGGGTTCTCTCCTGTGAGGCACGGGGCCTCCCCTTGCCTCTCCCTTTTTTGTCATTGACCAGCTGGCTTTGATGGTACAAAGTATGGGCTGAATGAGGCCTGAGGTAGGAACTTTGTGGAAAGAGCAGCATAATTTAAGAGAGATGAGTCTTTTCTTCTGAAGCCCAGAGACATGGTCTGCATCAATCCTGTTGCTCCAGCAAAGTCTCAGGAAGTCATTAATGGCTTTAGAAGGCCTCAGATCTGACGTTAAGGACAAGCAACTGCAACCTGTTCCTTTATCCTGCTGAGAGCTGAAGCGAGGCCTCAGTGCAGCCGGCCCTGCCTGGGACCCTTGTCGGTGCCAAGACTGCTCTGGCCGTGGCTGAGGTCACAGACGTCGGTAAGGATCTGGGCTCTCCTAACAGCTCGTCGTCTGACTCCGGAGGGAGACGGGCAAGCAAATCGAGGCCACAAACGGCCGAACGTTGGGCAAGGACGTGAAGTGCGCTGTGCCAACCTTGACTGCTGTGGGAAGGAGCGTGCCCAGTGGGGTGGGAAGAGCATGATGTACACCTTGGAGTGCCTAACCGATGGGCTCAGGGCAGAAAAGACAGGTAACTGTAACTCCAGGAACATCTGGCAGCAGTACTAGCCAGCACCAGCTGATTCCCAGTCTGTCTGGAGCCCACGTCAGAATCACCTGGAGGGCCCTACTCCAGGGTTTCTGATTCAGTAGGTCTGGGGTAGGCCCTGGGAATGGGGATTTCTAACATCCCAGATGATACTGATGCTCTGAGGAAGCTTGAATTGAGCTATTGGGCTAAGAATCAGGGTGGATACATGGGTGAGGATGCAGAATTCTCAGCGGAAGCTACAGCATGAATAAAGGTATAGAGACGAGCAAGGGGTGATGTGGGGGAAACCCCGGTCGTACAGCTAGAGAAGTGGTAGATGAGGATGAAGTGATGTTGCGAACCTCGGAGTACCGCTCGGCCTGCTCGGGAGGTCATCAGGGAGCCGATGGGCTCAGGGCAGAAAAGACCGGTAACTGTAATTCCAGGAACATCTGGCAGCCGTACTAGCCCACACCAGCTGATTCCCAGTCTGCCTAGAGGGCTGTGGTAAGGATTCTGAAGCTGAGAATGGACTCCGCACTGTGATGAGTGCTTTGCATGGGTAAAGACATAGCAAGTGGTGGTGATTTGCCCTGTATTTGCCATCCCTGGACTGAAGGGTGACAGAGTCGAGTCGAGCACTGGAGTAACTGTGATGGAAGGCAATCAGAACTGTGGGTGGTGCCCCTTCAGCCATCTGTAAGGACTTGTGCAGAACAGTAGGACTTCCTAGGTGGGGCTGGTGGTAAAGAACCCGCCTGCCAGTTTAGGAGATATGAGTCAAGGGTTTGATCCCTGGGTCAGGAAGATCCCCTGGAGAAGAGAGTGGCAGCCCACTCCAGTATTGCCTGGAGACCCATGGACAGAGGAGCCTGGCTGGTTACAGTCTGCATGGGGTCACAGAGAGTCAGATACAGCTGAAACGACTTAGCACACAGGCACATATAGGATAATGTGAAAATGGATGGAAAAGATACTGCTAAGGTAGCGTCTACTATAATATGGGCACCAGTGCATAATTCAGCAAAAATATGTGATTGCCAAAAGAAACAGGATACGAGAGTAAGATGTAGACCCTACTTTCAAGGAACTCAGCTTAGACGGGTAGACAGTTCACACAAGCTGACTCCATGGCGAAAGGCAGATTCACAATGAGTCTTGAAGCATTAGGGGAGTTTAGCCAGGTGAATGCTGGTGTGTCAGGTGGGGTAGGGGGAGCAAGGTGTAGACTGGGGAAGAGGCGTTGCCATTGCAAGTAGAGTGGTCATGGATCCTGGTGTGATAAGTGAGGAACTGTTGTCACCATGGTGCTGGGTGGCAGGGGTGAGGTGGCGAGCCGGAAGGGTCACGAGGTTCATGTCAAAGGCCTTAGAATTTTGTGCTGTGGACTGTGGGGCCATCTGAGGTCAGAGAGGTCCTTGGATCACTGTGGATGATGCAGTTACAGGAACACAGGCTGGAGGCTAGGGGAGCGGTTAGGAAGTCGGGCAGTTGTCCAGGTGCTGGAGAGCCTGGGGCACAGGACTGTGAGTGGAGGGCCAGGACTGGTCAGACATGGGGCACAAGGGAGCGACTGTGACTTCATGGCCGTGGGCTGGGTAAAGGGCTGTGACAAAAGAGGGTTGCAGGCGGGAGAGGGTGATGGTTCAGTGAGGGCAAGGATAAATTCTGTTCTTTGAGTTCTGAGGTATTGAATTTTGGGCTTCTCTGGTGGCTCAGACAGTAAAGAATCTGCCTGCAATGCCGGAGTCACTATTTCAATCCCTGGGTCAGAAAGATCCCCTGGAGAAGGGAATGGCAACTCACTGCAGTATTCCTGCCTTGAGAATTCCATGGACAGAGGAGCCTGGCAGGCTACAGTCCATGGGGCCTCAAAGAGTCGGACACGACTGAGCAACTAACACCTTGAGGTACTGGTGGCACCTCCGTGGACCAGGCTTTTGGATGTGAGTCTGAAGCTCGGGGTTGATGTCTGGGCTAGAAGTACTGATCTGGGAGTCTTGAACATGTATGTGGCTTGCAATCACATGGGTAGGCAAGCTCTGTGTAGGAGGAATATCCAGGGTATCTACCGTGTTCTGGGTGCACTGCCATGGAAGGGGGAGGTGCAGGCCTGAGAAGAGCTTGTGCAAGAGGGTCCAGTGGAAGCCGGACACTCAGGGCCTTTCCAAAAGGGAGGTTTGGTCCACAGGGGCGGCTGCAGAGGTACGTGGGGAGCAAGGAAAAGAAACGCTCAGGGCTTGGGTGTGGGGAGGAGGCCTGGAGGTGAGGCTCCAATAAACACTGGGAGTCAGGAAAGGAGGTTTGCTCAGGAAAGGGAGTTTGCTTGGGCAAGGTGGACGATGATTCAGTTGGGGTGTTGTCTGGCTCATGTTTAACAGGCGGCTGGAGTTAAAGTTGTGGAGCTCAGGGACAGGCTGGTTAGAGGAATGGATCTGAGAGTCATTTGCTGAGAAATCAACTAGATAAAACCTTGAGGAAAGTTATTTACATGTCGGAGGCTGGAACTGGCCAGATAACAAGGAAGGTAGGAATGTGATGTCATTCATCCTGTGAAGTCCGCCTCCCTCCTGGGATAGCAAGTACTTGGACTCTGGTGACGTCCTTAGAAGGAAGTAACCCAGCTGGAGAATGATTCCAGCTCCCTTCCACCTTCCCCAAATGGTTTACTCATTCTAATCATCCTTTTTCTTAATCCACATCATCTTAGGTCAATGTACGACTCAGCCAGGGGAGCGATTTTGAAGTCTCTCTCTCCTTGGGGGTTTGAAATTTAAAATGAATTTCCACAGGGGCTAAGTCATCAGAGCTGGAAAGTTGGCAGAAACCGACTTCTTTAGGAGTTTGAAACTTACCTCCATGCCTGTGGTGAGACTAATCTGGTGACCTGCAGTCACTGGCCGGAGGCTTTCAGACACAGTGGAAGTGAGCAGAGACTGACAGCTTGGAGGCAGCACCGCTGGGAGACTTGCGGGAGCTGGAAGCCCCCACCCTCACTGCACGTTGACCTCGGTGAGTGAATGCGGGCAGTGGCAGAATGGGACCTGGCACACCTGGGCTCAGAGACTCTCTTCCCTGAAGGCCCCAGGCCCTTTAAACTCTCGAGCCAGACATGGCAGTGAGAATGAGTGTGCACTTCCAGGCCAGCTGCTTTTCAATGAAAAGTTTTATTAGACGGGCACTTACAGGAGGAAGAGAGGAGAGAGAGGACACATTTACCAATAGGGGTACAATGCTTAAACAGGTGCTCAGCTCTTAAGATACAAAAGTTAGAAAAATCTAAAACACTATAAATACATACATGCTTTTTACAAAGGTATTAAAAGGTCAGGCTGGCTGAGAAGGGAAGGTAATCAGCATCCTCCGTTCTCTTCCCCACCCAAGCAGGAGTCCCGCCCAGGACAGCCTAGTTGCAACAGCAGCACTGAAGGTGAATGAAGGCTTCTTGGGGGCAGGTGGCTCCAGCCCTCTGTACAGTTCTCGCCCCTGGGAAGGGAGAGGGGCTGGGTTCAGAGGCCCCTGTGGACAGGCCTGCGTTTGCCTGCGCTGGCTGCCTGTGTTCACATGCTGCCACACAGGGAGCCAGCTGGGTTGGCCCCCAGAGCCACTGCACCCCGTCTCTTCCCAAGCCACTGTCCTTGGGAGGAGAGCCGTTTTCCAACTTTCTTCCAAAATTAAATAGTTATCTGTCTTGGTTTTAAGAAATTATTACATAAATATAAAAACACCAGAATGCTTGAGTGTACATTACTTCAGCATAAAAAAAAAAAATTACAGGATCACTTGAGAGAATTTCTCAATCCAGTTTACACAATACGAGTTTTTCTTTGTGATAGCCGTGTTTCTGAAAGATTGCTTGTATAGCAAGTCATCTCCCCACTCTCCCATCAGAGATGCCTCTTCAGTTTTGATCCATACATTTTTTTCTGCTTTCTTACCCACTTGAGAAGTGGCTGATCCTGCTCAAAGACTGTTACTTGAAGGAAGGTTCTGGAAGGGAACACCTATACCACACCAAAGTGACACAACTGGACTATGTTGAGGTTTTCTTCTAGCAAAGACGTAGATTAGGGAGAAAACTCCAAACAATGCCACTTGAAGTCACGGTGAGATGCAGGGTTCAGAACCAAACATGCGCCCTCTTGCCACTGGTAACCCCCTTGATAAACAGTCCTAGGAGCAGCATGCCAACTCCTGTCCCTCCCTCCTTCTGCAGACTACAGAGAGTGGCCTAAGGGGAGCTCTGGCCCCGCAGAGGTCCTCAAAGCCTCAGAAATGGCAGCTTGGGGCTGCAAATGAAATCAGATCTCTGCCTTCTCCCTAAATGACTCGCATGCATGCATGACATGCACACATTACTTCAAGAAAACTTTTTTCTGCGGTTTGAGTAAAAGCATTTAGCCCTGGAATATGTCCAAACTCCAGGAAGCCAGAGGGAGATGGAGGAAAAACAAACTGAAGCACAAGATATGTGCTACAGCTCATTCCAATACGTTAACAATGATTTAAAAAAATAATCACCACGGACGATTAAAAAAAAGACCTCACAGACAACATAAGGACAATGGAAAAGTCTGCCAGCAGTCTTGCCCTCCTGTCTGTTCCTCCCAAGAGTCAAAGTCCCCGCTCCTGACTCTGGGTCTGTCTCAAAATGTCAGGTCTGCAGCCTGCCAGGAAGGTGGCCAGCGGAGATGACGTGCCAGCACAGGCCTGTAACCCGAACTGCCAGGGCGGCTACCTACTTGCGCTGGAAGGCTCCCAGTACTAAATAAAGTTAGGAGTGGGGAGGGTGTGGGAGGCGAGGAAAGGGAACAGAAGCTGGCTCCCGGGGGAGGTGCCGAGGCCAGGATCTAGGGCCCCTGTGCTGTAGCTACACCCGGGTCAGCACCGCCCAAGCCGCAAGGTGAAGGTGGCCTGGCGGGGAGCCCGGGCGATGACACCAGAAGCGCTCTCCAGCAGCTGCCATCACCCCTGAGAACTGCCCTCCTCCTGCCCCTTCACCTGGCCTTTCAATGTATAAATGCCTTCATGCAACAGGGTTTTGAAACTACTTTTTATGACTTGTAGGACACTAATGTTACACATGCCTCAAAGCCACTTAGCCTCTATGATGGGAATGAAACCAGACCCTAACCTCTAGGTACAACCAAGTTTTCTTTTGAAGGGTGCTGAACGTGGTCTTCCCTACCTCTTCCTCACCCATCCTCCTCCAGCAGTCTAGTTATAAAGAAAAAAGGCCAAGTAAGTAGCTTTTGGGAAAAAATCAGAACCAAACATGCGCCCTCTTGCCACTGGTAACCCCCTTGATAAACAGTCCTAGGAGCAGCATGCCAACTCCTGTCCCTCCCTCCTTCTGCAGACTACAGAGAGTGGCCTAAGGGGAGCTCTGGCCCCGCAGAGGTCCTCAAAGCCTCAGAAATGGCAGCTTGGGGCTGCAAATGAAATCAGATCTCTGCCTTCTCCCTAAATGACTCGCATGCATGCATGACATGCACACATTACTTCAAGAAAACTTTTTTCTGCGGTTTGAGTAAAAGCATTTAGCCCTGGAATATGTCCAAACTCCAGGAAGCCAGAGGGAGATGGAGGAAAAACAAACTGAAGCACAAGATACGTGCTACAGCTCATTCCAATACGTTAACAATGATTTAAAAAAATAATCACCACGGACGATTAAAAAAAAGACCTCACAGACAACATAAGGACAATGGAAAAGTCTGCCAGCAGTCTTGCCCTCCTGTCTGTTCCTCCCAAGAGTCAAAGTCCCCGCTCCTGACTCTGGGTCTGTCTCAAAATGTCAGGTCTGCAGCCTGCCAGGAAGGTGGCCAGCGGAGATGACGTGCCAGCACAGGCCTGTAACCCGAACTGCCAGGGCGGCTACCTACTTGCGCTGGAAGGCTCCCAGTACTAAATAAAGTTAGGAGTGGGGAGGGTGTGGGAGGCGAGGAAAGGGAACAGAAGCTGGCTCCCGGGGGAGGTGCCGAGGCCAGGATCTAGGGCCCCTGTGCTGTAGCTACACCCGGGTCAGCACCGCCCAAGCCGCAAGGTGAAGGTGGCCTGGCGGGGAGCCCGGGCGATGACACCAGAAGCGCTCTCCAGCAGCTGCCATCACCCCTGAGAACTGCCCTCCTCCTGCCCCTTCACCTGGCCTTTCAATGTATAAATGCCTTCATGCAACAGGGTTTTGAAACTACTTTTTATGACTTGTAGGACACTAATGTTACACATGCCTCAAAGCCACTTAGCCTCTATGATGGGAATGAAACCAGACCCTAACCTCTAGGTACAACCAAGTTTTCTTTTGAAGGGTGCTGAACGTGGTCTTCCCTACCTCTTCCTCACCCATCCTCCTCCAGCAGTCTAGTTATAAAGAAAAAAGGCCAAGTAAGTAGCTTTTGGGAAAAAAACACAAAACTCCATGCCTCCTAGAAGGATTCTTTAGCTTTCAGCATTGTGGGTTCTAAGACAGCATCCAGATGCAGCCAGATGTGACCAACCGGATCACCCAAATTGGGCTGTACCTGAAGCCAGCTCCCAAGTACCTGGAGGGCAGCTGTGTGCCGTAGGAAGTGCTCACAGGAGATCACGGGCCCCTGGAGACTGCTCCCCGTGGCTTTTAGTGGGGGCACTGCGACGGCTCCAGCCAAGGCCGAACTGAAGTTAGAAGCCATACCACCGGTCTCAGACCTGACCGGGAGCAGAAACACAGCCAGGAGGCTCAGATGATTCCTTATATCTGTGAGTAGCAGTCCACGATCATCTCACACCAGGCAGAAACTTGAGACCCACAGCATCTGGCCTCAGGTGGAGTGAGGGGCTATGTGGTGTCTCTGAACTCTGCAGCCCTGTGTGTAGTCCAGGTCTGGCAAGGCACTCCTGTCTGCTCCTGTGTCCTCTGGAGGCGTGGTGAGCAGCCCTCCTACCTGGACTTCGGGGCTGGAGCTTCTGAGGCCTAGCGTCCTGTAAGCAAGGCACCAGGAAGCACCCAGCATCTCCACACAGCATCACAAATGTCATCACATTTGAGGTTTATACCTGCCAAAAGTACACAACTTTCTTCCCTTCACCTGGAATAATACAGGACTTCCATAGGAAATCCCTTTATTTTTCCTGGTAGAAAACCATGCAAAAAATACGGGATAAGTCATTTCATACAAAAAACAGCAGCAAAGAATAAAGTACCAATTGCAAGTGACAATTCCATCTGCTGTATTCTGCAAAAGGTCAGTATAAGGGGGCTTTTTTTTTTCCAGTTGAAATAATCTATAGTAGTTTCCTCACTAATTGCCACCAGGAGCAATACTTACTACACATTCTAACTGCTAGAGTTGTCACTGACGGTCCTCTGCCGTGAGCTAGATAATCTCATACCTCAGAGGAAAGATGACAGACCTCTTTGCACCAATTCTGCAATTTTCAAAGGTGTAAAAATAATTTTTTTTAATAGCCCTTTTATTTGTCAGCCTGAGATCTTTCCCTCTTGATGAATTTGCTTCTGTCAATTTCAGCTTCCAAAAGTACTGGCAGGTGTCTTCTTAACCTAGAAAAAGCTTCACTTTGGGAGAGAAGTTGCTGGGTCCCACTCTGGTTTCCCAGTCAGTGTGTGAACCGGGGTGTTTTTTTTTTAATCAAATGTTTAAAAGAGCATACGATACAGTTCATTTAATTAACGCAACTGACTAAACCAATATAACCAAATGCATGAGAAAGCGGAGCGAGCTCTTACAGGTGACCGGACACCCTCGCACACCTCCTGGGAACACTTCTGTGATTCGGATCTCTTTTGAGATTAACAGGATGATACAAACTGTATGCCGCATATGCGCTGAGCCTCAATAGATCCTGCCAACTGCTGAAAATGAGGGCAAACTTAAGATCATTTTTAAAGAAGAGGTGTCTTACCACCTCTTGCCACCAATCCCTACGTGCTCGATTGTGGACACCATCGGTAGGCTCAGAGAGGTGGAGACAGACAAGCCCCTTGCCCGCCGCAAGCCAATTCAGCGCCCAGGTACATCGTCTGCTCCTGCTGGGGTTTGGGAATATTCAGTAGAAGGGGAGGGCTGGGCTCGTGGTGTGCTCAGACCCCTGCAGGCTTCTCCCTGCCCAGAGCACCCAAGGCGAAGTCCACACTCCAGTCCTAACCAGGGGGCCAGTTCCTGTTGGGCGGTGATGTCTCAGTTTGCTGTCTTTAAGAAAGAAGGGGACCAGGGGAGGGGCAGGTGGTGAAATACTACCTGTCTGCTCACGCCACCAGAGCAGAGGCCATCTCTTACCCTTCATAGCGGGGCCGAAGGGCCAACGCATTCAGTAGACAGCTGTTCATAGAAATCCACTTCTGGGTTTGCTTTCGAGTTTTGGAAAACAGGCTGATGCCACTTTAGTTGAGGGAGAAAAATTTCTTCTTTGACACCAGTGAGTTGAGTTCTGATTTCTCCACCTCCTACATGGCCCTCTTCCCCAAATCCACCCTCCCGACCCTCCCCCTTCACTCGCAGTGTCCCTAAGACACGCTGGAGCAGCGGATGCTAGGGGAGCCCATCTGGGTGAGGACCTTGTCAAGCCACTGCAAAGGTCCATTCAGGTGCAGCTCAATCCAGCAGGGGGTGCTGGTCACAGTTTGTCTCCTGCAAGACATTTGAGAAAAGGGTGGGTGGGGGCCATTCAGAAGATCCAGTAGCACACAGATGCATCGGAGTGGCTTCTGATTTGGTGTCAGTCTTCCTCCCAGAGCCAGAGAGCGAGCCTGCCCTGCCAGACCCTGTCCGGGAGAAGGTGCCACCAACTTGCTGAAACTGCCTGCCAAACTCCTCCAAGCAGGAAGGGAAAGGAGGTGGCCCCCTTAAAGAGAAACATGTAAGGCAAATACCAGGGTGCCCCAGAGGCCCACCGGTTGCCGTGACGGGCCCCTCATGGAGAACCTCCAGCCAGAGCAAAGGTCTTCCCAGCCCCCTGTCCTAAGTGGGCACCCACAGCTCCCCTGCCTTCGGCCCTGGCAGGCCACAGTGACGGGCGTCTGTCTGGTTGAGGGGTGTTTTTTAACAAAGCGCCGACAGAGTCCGCATGCCGTCGGTCCCCAATGTGCTGATATAATTCCCATCTATGGCCTTATTTTGGAAAATCTTACGAGCAGAGCGAGCCATGGAACAATTACTGGAAAAAAACTAAGGCACACCACACGTTTCTTTTCCCCAAAGCCCTCTGTCTAAATTCAGGCTGGTTGATGACGCAGCTCGCAGGCGAGCTCCCAAAGGCCTCCGCTGAGCAAAAGGCTATCTGCTGAGGCCGGAGGTGCGGGTGCCAGCTGGAGGTGAGAGGCCTGGGCCCCAGGCCCGGCTCTCGGCCACCTCACAGGAAGGGATGAAACCTTCCTCCCCTTGGCCCAGGAGGCAGAGGAGGGCGAGACTGTTCTGGGAAGGGGCCGCGCCGCCGGTCAGGCTGCTCCACAGTGCTGCCAGGCAGCAGTGACGTGGTGGGCTGCACAGGCCTGGCTGTGCTGGCAGCGTGTCCTGCGCGGTGACACAGTGGCCCCAGGGAAAGGCTCTGGCCAACAAAGGGCCTGTTCCCCCAGCACTTGAAGCTGGAGCGCCGCGTGCCGTGCCAGGTTGAGAGCCGCCAACCCTAGGGCACCACCCTCCTCGCCTGGCCTGCGCATCGTCTGAGCGGAAGGTTAGAAATGGGCTTGTAGACTCAGCTCCGGGGCGCCTGCCTGACCCGGGTGCCTGCGTGCAGCCCTCAAGACGGCAGTCTGAGTTAGGAGAGACACACGGACCTCCCTCTGGCTCTTTCCCATTGGGTCCATCTTTAAATATTTCCCTTCCCCAACAACAAACAAGACTAGTTTTCTAACCTTTCTTGTTGCCTAAATGATTCCAGCCAAGGCTAAGAGGTGAGCTAAAATGTCCCTCGGGCTGGGCCCATGGGCCTGGGCTAATCTTAGGCTGTTATCAGCCTGAAGCCTGATAACCGCCCAATTGGTCACACACCTCCCGGATTTGAGAGAGACCCCACAGACCAAGGGCTCTGTTGCCCAGCACTGTGGGGCAGACACGGAGAACAGCAGCTAAAATATGGTAAATGACAGACGAGGATTTTACGGACCGAAATCCTCTAATGAGAATCTGACTTTCCATAAGTCACGCTCATCTGGATTTCATTATAAATGGTGGCCCAGAGCCAATACTGAAATGGGTTTGGCCCGGGTGCAGAATGACTGCAAAACAAAATGGATTCCAAACATCTGGAAAAATGAAGAGAAGGGGGGAATAACTTGCGAGGTGCTGGCTCGGGCTGACGAGTGGGTGCCCCTGCCTCTGCCGTGGAGTGGGGGCTGGGCGCACAGACATGCCTCTCGAGGCAGCTCCTGTGCAGGTGTGGAAAGAAAAGGAATGGGCAGCTCTAGGCCCACACCCGAGCGGTCTGAGAGCTTCGGAAGAGCAGACCAAGGACACCCCTGACCAGTGCTGCATTTAAACCAGTACATGAAATTCTGAAAGAAAATCATTTCTGAGCAAGTAAATATTGTTCCTTTGACTGCTGGCATCTCCTCCTCTCTTCCCTGCTTTCTCGGTTTTAAAATCCTAGATCCTTAGGATTACCAGGTCAGAGAAGGAGCCACAGAGGAAGGAGGGAACGCTGAGAGGGGGACTTGACTCTTTGGAGAGGGTCGTCCTGAAACCATCTGCCCAAAAGAAATGAGGAGGATGCCACCGTTGGAGGCTCAGCGTTTCCACCAACGATGCGACAGGCAAGTCAGTTTCCCTCCCTGGGCCTTCGTTCCCTCATCTGTACAACAGTGATGATACCAACATCCCCACCCAGGGCTGTGAGGATGAGATGCTTCCAGTGCCTGAGAAACTGAGACACTGGGCAAGCACTGCTTAGCTCTTCCTCGTCTAATGGGACTCAGCCCCGCTCTGACCCCCGGTCCCTCTGCTCTTCGGGGAGAGGGCTAGCCCAGCTCATCTCCGAGGAGCCCCTGCTCGGCTGTTCTGAGCCACCTGCGGCCCTAGGACAGGCACCCCAGCACCCACCTGTACTCGGCTCCCCAGCCTTTGACAAAGCTCATGCGAATGGTGCACATGCGGGTCAGCTGGTACACGGCCTCGAAGCCCTGGTTGACGGACTGAGCCAAGAGGGCGGCAAACTCCTGGTTATTGAAGATCTTCAGGTTGCAGCCTGCCAACGGGACAGACGCAGAGCTCACAGGGACGAAGGCCGTACGCGGCCTGAGCTCCCCTCCTGGTTAAAGCCACCCCGCAGGTCACCCCCCAGACCAGACTCCACACTCAGCCGCCTGCTGGGGGCAGCCCACATGGACTCCACCCTGAAGCCACCACCGCTTCAATAGGGAGGTGCAGCCAACACAGCTGGAGGGGGGTGCTCAACCCTGGTCCGTTAGTTCTAGTTCCCAGAGCGGGGGAAAGGCTGAGGGAGCAGTCAGGTAGGGGGCTCTGCCCTGGGTAAAGGGGCCAGGCAGGACTCCAAGGAACAGAGAGACAGGGCTGTGACCCGAAGGTGCCCTCGGCGTGGGGCATGGTCAGCCACCTGGGGAGCAGAAGCCCATGCCCTTTGATGGAGGGGGTGCCAGACAGGGCAGCTGAGAGGCTGCCCAGCCTGCCATGCCAACAGGAAGTTTGGCAGAGGGTCCTGGGCACCTTCCACCCAGGGTTCTCCGATGAACCCACCTCTGCTGGGACCGGGGGTAGTGAGAGATCTGGGCACAAGGCTGGGTTAGGGTGACATTCACAGGAAAGTGAAGGTGTGTGCCTAACTGTCCCAGCAGTACCACCAGAGACAGGCACACGTGAAGTGTACAATAAATCTCCTGTTTGAAGTCCTACAGCCCAAGTGCCAGGAATGTGTCAACCAGAAAAATAAAAGACAAAAGCACATGCCGGAAATGCCCCGAAGGTGAGCTGAGGTGACACTCACTAGCGGACCAGCACTGACTGGGCCCCTCGGCTGGCGGTGTGACTCTGGGCTGGTCCCTTTCTCTTTGATGAACCCACCTCTGCTGGGACCGGGGGTAGTGAGAGATCTGGGCACAAGGCTGGGTTAGGGTGACATTCACAGGAAAGTGAAGGTGTGTGCCTAACTGTCCCAGCAGTACCACCAGAGACAGGCACACGTGAAGTGTACAATAAATCTCCTGTTTGAAGTCCTACAGCCCAAGTGCCAGGAATGTGTCAACCAGAAAAATAAAAGACAAAAGCACATGCCGGAAATGCCCCGAAGGTGAGCTGAGGTGACACTCACTAGCGGACCAGCACTGACTGGGCCCCTCGGCTGGCGGTGTGACTCTGGGCTGGTCCCTTTCTCTTCTGAGCCCGTATCTCCCTTATGAGAGGAGAGGCTGGCCTCAGGAGCCCCCAGCTCCGACATTCCAAGAACTAACAGCCAGCACCACAGCCAGCTCTGCCCGAACCAGAGAGGCTGGGAGGGCCAAGGGGTGGGCAGAAAGCCCAAAGCGCAGCTGAGCTTCCTCTCCTTGTCTTTGAGGGGACAGGAGGTGGAGCAGGGCCCACAGTGGGCTCCAGCCCCCTGCCCAGCGAGCAGCATAAGAGCACACAGCCCTAGGCTCATCCTGGCTCAGCCACTTACTAGCTGTGTGTCCTGTGCAGGTGACTTAACCTCTCTGAGCTTATTTCAACATGCCTCCTTGCCTGGAAAGCTAGAGTAACTGGAGAGGACCAAGTGAGCCCCAAGATAGACATGTGCTCTGTAAACGCAGCCGCACAACCTTCTGGGAAAAGAGAGCACCACTAGCATCTCAAACTGCATTCTTCAATTGACCTTGCCCATGACCCGCCGCACCACCATCATCTGCCTCTTGGCAGGCAGGAAGACATGCCACACTCGTGCTGCAGGCAATGGCCTGGGCCACACATTCCACCTGCCGGGCGCAGTCCATGTTCCGCGGCTGCGTGTCCCAGGAGGAGGGGGCCTCGGGGGCTTTCTACGCAAGGTTTTAGGAAAGATCAGCCTCTTGCCTGGTCTTCTACCCAGAGCTGGCCCTGTCCACACCGCCCTCTGAGGTGAGCCAGGTGAGTCCTCCACCCCATAGAGTACATAGTCGTACTCAGAAAACCCTCAACAGTCTCCTTGAGTAAACATGATCTCGTGTCCTTCCATGGCCCGGTCCCATCCTATTTTCTAAACACATCCCCAACTGCCTTAAACAGCCGCCAGCACAGCCGGAGTGCAGCCCACACGTGCCTTGCCCTCCTTCACCCTAGGCCTTTGCCCATATCACCCCCTCTGCCTAGATGCCCTCAGCCCCTGCGTCCACCACCCTGTGCCTCCTCCTTCCACACTGGTGCAGGCCCATGGCTCCTTGCAAGCTCAAACACCTTATCCTCCATGAAGCCGCCTCTGAACCATCCTAACAGTTAAATGCTTCTCCCCTTGGGTCCCACAGCATGTGACCTGTGCTGCTTGCTTTGTGCTTAGCACCACCCTCCCTTGTATTAAGCACATTTGGGTCTCTGGCTTGTACACTCAGCTGATGGGTACACTCAGAGGGCAGCACGAGGGCTTCCTGTACCCTCCCATCCCCCTGCAGCTTCCAGCATGGCTGTAGGAAGGAAGGAGGAAGGGAAGAAGGAAGCAAGCATACTACCTCAGCATCTGTGCACACAGGCAGGAAACAGGTACCCACAGCTCAAAGGCAGACCTGTCAGATGCTGCGTCTGTTCTGCGGAGGTTCCAGGAGGTCACAGTAAGACAGCAAGGCACAGAGAAAACCCAAGTGAAGCATCTCCAGATCGTCAGTGCAAACACCAATGAGGAGAAAAGGAAGAAGAAAGCTTTCCAGCACCCCAGGCATGCGCCGCAGAGGAGGGGCCCACAGGGAAGGGGTGGGTGTGTCGATGGTGGTACCTGGTGGAATCTTGCAGACGGTGGCTGGGTGCCAGCCATAGCGCTGGTTACAGTTGGGAGACTGCACAAAGATGGCGCTGTCACTGAGGCATTCTGCGAAGACCTCCCCTCCGATGTAGTACAGCCGCACGCCCCGCCCTAGAGAGATTCAGGTTAGCCTGGACCAGCTCTCTGGCCCCCACACAGTGGTCCTGGCGCCCGCTGCAGCGACCACAGGAGGAACAGCTGCAGTCGGTGTTCCAGGCGGCTGGTCCTCCAGCAGCATCACCAGGCCTAATCCCACCAGGAGGTGCTGGCTGATGCTGGGCTGCTAAACCAGGGAGGCAGACAATGAGAGGAAAGAGCACAGGGTAAGTCTTAATGATAGCCTCCACCAGTGATCTGCCACAGGCCCCAGCCAAGTTACTCAGCCTCAGTTTCTTCATCTGCAAGATGGAGATGATGATAATACCTACCTCATGGGTGCCTGGTGAACAGCAGCTGTTGCTGCTTCTATCAGGTCCCTTCCCCTTCCAACATTCATGCAGTTGGAAACTCCTGTAGTCAACCTGCAGAGCTCCTCAGGCAGCAGACACGCCAGGAGCCCTTCACTGCAGGCATGGCTTAATTAACGCCACCCCCTGTACCTTTCTCCTCTCGATGCGTTTTTCTAAACCATTCCATAGGTCTACATCATTTCGTTTTCCTTCATCTCTTAAATCCACTCCAGATGGACAGAAATTATTTTTAAACTGGCCCTGCAATTCAAGCAGTTACATAAACCCTCCAACAATCCTCAGCAATCCTCGGCCAGGGGATGTACTCTTCTGCCTGGAAGGCCTCTGTTCCCACTCCAGGGGGGGAGAGGCCCTGAGGGCCGGGAAATGGAGCCAGATTTCACTCGAAGTGGAGCGGGATGGAAAGCAGGTGATCGGCTACAGGCCTGCCACCTCGTCCCACAGCTGTCCCCTGCCCCGACTCCCCTGCTTTGCCTGGCTCAGTGCTACAGGACTTGGCGTCTCAAAGACCCCAGGGTGCCGGCAGACCCGGGGGGCGGGGGGTGCCCAGTATTACGTCAGTCAAGAGCAGGAGGCAGAGGTGGAGGTGGGAAGACAAGATCCAAAGAACAAAAATGTTTGTTTGGGTAACTTTTGAAATACTATTTTTAGATATAGAGAAGTATGAAGTGAATAAACAAACCTCTGTGTATACCACTGCGGGTCTTTTTAAAACAAGTGGGAGGCTGTCTGGGAAGGGTACGGGCTTGGGGGGCGGGGGGTCTCTATGTCACCCTCTGTGTCACACACTTGCTGTGTGCCCTCTGCTCCTCCCTGGGCATCAGGTTATTCCCTGGAAAATGATCCCACTGGTGCAGGCCCATGGCTTTCCAACTTTTAACTGGAAAACCCTCTACACGAGATCTTCTGTGAAGGCCCACGGTACAAGCAAGAGCAGAGGTGCTCTGGTTCACATGGGCCCGGACCCCTGCTGCCCTGCTCAGCTCTTGAGTTAGCTCTAGAGCCCCTCGGCCACCGTGGGTGCACTGAACAATGTCTGAGAACACCCACCCCCTCTACACCATCTCTACGACCCTTCTAGGTGACCCTGGATCGCGAAGTTGTGAACATCCTCAGCATGATAATTTTATGAACAAACAGAGGGACACACATCAAGGCTTCACCTTCCCTATACTAAGTGATCTTTCGCCATGGGCTGGGACTCAGAAGACAGTGTTAGCAGCGGTGCTGTCCCGGCCGCAGGCAATGAAAGTGAAAGAAAGTGAAAGTCGCGCAGTCGTGTCCAACTCTTTGCAACCCCGTGGGCTATACAGTCCATGGAATTCTCTAGGCCAGAATACTGGAGTGAGTAGCCTTTCCCTTCTCTAGGTGATCTGCCCAACCCAGGGATCGAACCCAGGTTTCCCGCATTGCAGGTGGATTCTTTACCAGCTGAGCCACAAGGGAAGCCCAAGAATCCTGGAGTGGGCAATACCTATCGTCTTTTCACCTTTTCTAAGTTCTAGGACAATTATATATGAAATGAACAAATGAAAGATCACTCCTCCGAGACAGACTACCTACCTGTCTGCGCTCCGTACTTTAAGGGTATTTTTATTAAGAGAAAGGCACAGCTGCAACCTGGATTCTACCTGGCTTACCCTAAGCAAGGAGACAGAGCCTCAGGGGCAGGTGAGGGGGCGCGGCACAGTGGCGGCAGGCGGGTTCCCGTGGGGGCTGGGCTGGGCGGGGGTGACGCGGCCGCCCCTTACCAATATGCCTCCGTGTCAGCTCCACAGCCGCGTTCCGGTTGACGTTGGAGAGCAGCCCCAGGCAGAAGCGCTCCGAGTTGGAGGGGTCGGTGAAGCCATCCACCGTCATGGACGGCTGGGAGGCGTGGAATGTCTCCCCGACGCGCTGGTTGAGCTCGTAGTAGGAGATGGAGCACCAGAAGGCTGGCTCGCAGTAGGTGACAGGCTGCAGGTCTGAGGAGACAGGCCGGGCTGCTGGGCCAGGGAGACCCCCAGGCTCTGGGCTCCTGGACGGGGTCCCCTGGATGCACCTCTCAGAGGGCATGATGATCTCCCCACCCTTTTCCTGTGTAAAACTCGCAGGATCCAGGGGGGGCAGAACCCTTAGGTTTTGGGAGGCGCATTCCGCCGGCCTTGGCACTGTTTAGTGTGAGCTCATAAAGGCCCTGCCCCACCTGGCCTTAGGTCAAAGCCATCTTCAAGGAGGTGCCAGGCCAAATCTGAAAGGCCCTGGGACCAACAGACACCTGGGCAGATGCACCAGACAGGCCAGGGGTGTCCAGGGCAGTCTGGTCCCACCACCTGCCTTTCTTTCAAGGCCCCCATAGTAACCCGTGCTGATCTCTGCCCCTCTAAAAGGGCCTGCAGCTTCCGGTTCTGCCTGGTCATGGATGGGCCAACTCCTAGCCCATCTCGCGGCGGCGTCCAGGCCTGTGAAATGGCCAGATGACGAGGCTGGTGCGACCCCGGGTGTCCATCTGTGCTCAGCAATTGCAACCACAGAGGCACCGGGTGCTGTCTGCAGCGTGAGCCGGGTCCCTGCCATTGATTACGGAAGCTATGCTCCACATGTATCCAGAAGCCATCCATCAGGGAGGCTGAGACACACACGCCTAAGAGTGTTGCCAGCCTGTGTCTCAGTTAAGGGCACCTTAGAGCAAACTGCCATCCTGTGAGGGGGTGGTTCTCAGAAGAGGTAGGCACCCTGGAAATAGACGTTTCCCCTCACATGACCCCACACCGCCTTTCCCATGACTTGTGCCACCTCCAAACGTTCCAGACTCCACACCTGCCCAGGTGCCCTGCTCCCGCCTGTCTCTCCGTCATCACTCATCTCAGGGTCCGTCCTCCTGGCCAGGGGCCAGGCCCTCATCATTCCTCATTTGCACCAGTGCCTGCCCACTGACATGACCCCCTGCCGCCCCCTCTGCACCCCAGTCACCCCTTCCAGCTGTGCACTGCTCCCAGGACCACATCCTGCACTCTGCCCCCTCGAATCTCGTGTGCTGGACAGTCAGGGAGCTTGCTGCTCTCGATGCTCCATTGCGGGTCACTCACTGTGGCTCTTATTAATACATATATACATACACACGGACGGTCATTCAGGCTGCATCTCTGGGGAGCTGGTGAGAGAGTCCAGGAGGGCTCACTGGACCAAGTCTCAGCCCTGGCCCACGACCCCTGCTGACTGCCCGCCAGGCAACTTCCCAGAGCCCACGAGAACCTCTGCTCAGCTCCCCAGGCTGCTGACAGTATGTAAAGCCCAGGAGAGAAAAACCCAGCAGCAGTTCCAGGTGGGGCCAGGTTTCCCTGCCGGGCAACGTGGCCCTGACCTCCTTCCAGGGTCAATGTCCATGATCCCATCTAAGGGTGAAAAGAAGGTCAGCACACGCAGGAAAAGCTGCAGGCAGGTGACAACGCTGCCCTTGCCACACCCAGGAAGAGTCAGCCGGAGTGTCAGGACATCTAGCTCAGGTTTCTCCACCTCAGTACTATCGAGAGGGGCTGGGTGATTCTGTGCTTGGGGAGGGAGGGTTCTGCAGGCTCCAGGATGCGTGCGGCATCCTCGGCCTCTAGATGCCAGCAGACCACATCCATCTTGCCCTCCCAGCTGTGACAGTCAGAAGGGCCTTCAGACATTGAGAGAGGTCTTCCAGGGGGCAAAATAGCCCCCAGATGACCGTCACTGCCCTAAATGTTTGACCAGGTCATGGAGCCCAAGCTTCAAGCCAGACACAGACCAGCTGTGTGCTGGTGAGCAAAGCAGTTTAGCTCGGAGTTTCAGTGTCCATATCTCCCCCTGGCCACCCGACTGGAGAATCTCCTTTCTCACCCGGCGCTTTTTTTGGATGGACTGAGAGAATTCAAGTGGACAGCAGGGCACGCATCAGATACTCCATAAATGGTGTCAACAGCAATTAGAATAATTTCGGTTGTTCAAACTTGAGAACATCCTGTTCTTGGCCTGACCTCCAACCAAAGTGGGCAAATTGTTCTTGCCCCTCCTTCTCCTGCCAGGGTGAAGCAAGGGAAGAGGAGGGAAGACAGGGTGTCCAGGCTACTTAATGGCGAAGGGGGTGTGATGGGGGCAGGAGCGACCACAGCCCGCGGCCAGTACCCTGTAGGCTGGACTGAGCCATGTCAGCCACATCTGGCTCTGGCGTTTCTCGATGTTTGACATTCCAATGAGATAAGTTATATTCTAAACAATGTGCTCACTAAAATGTGAGCTATGTTGCTTTGGAAATCTTAAGAAAAACAACCACCACCACCTAAGAAATCAGAGTGCACTCCAAGCCTTCAAAGTAGCCCGGCAGCGTGTCAGATCCAGAAGGTACTGGGGAAGGGCTGCGGGCCCCGCGTCCCAGAGGCGGGCTCTGCTGACTTTGCTCAGCAGGGACATGACGTCCCTCTCTGGCCTCAGTGGCCCAGTCTGAACAGCGACTGCAGTGTACTGGAAGCCACTGAGAGCAGACTGTGAAGGTCACGGGTCACCCTGAAGAGGCAGCCGTGATTGATCTGGGCTGGCCTTGGCCTCCCTAGCCAAGTACAGAACAGCGTCCTCGTCCTCAAATGATAAAGCCAAGTCCAACACCCCCCGGGCTTAGTCCAGGCACACTAAGTCCTGACCCAGCCCACTTGTCAAAAGAAGGGAAGTCAGCAGGCTGCCCGCTGGGTAACATGGGGCCAGAACGCCATCCTGGTGATGTGTAGGCTTTGAGGTGTCTCAGAATCAGAGAGATTCTGACCCTGGGGTCCTCGCCCAGAGGCTCTCCCAAGCAGATCTGAGCCCTTATCTAAACATCCCTGCCAACTCGTGGATGCGCACTACGCAGTGCTATGGCAAACACAGGCTGCAGGAGCCTGACACATAATTAAGCAGATGGTGGTTTGGGGAGTGGAGCCGCCAGGCCAAGGCCGAGTCTGAAGGCTGCCATTTCAGAGTGCTGTCTGGACAAGCTGACCCACGTTCAGAAACAGCATTCCAGCCGTGCACTTACTGTGGTCTGCAAACAGCTGCCAGTAAGCCCGGCCTTTCACCTCTCCCCTCCCATCATCGCTCAGGGCTTCCTGCAGGCACTTACACCAGGGGAGCTACACGCCTGAGTACGCCCCCTCCAGGGCTCTGCCTTGAATGGAGCTTTATTTTCAAACTGCATGTCTGCTCTCATTTCTTTTCCAACTAAAGGACTTATCCACACCCTGGTTCAGAACAAGACCAAGTCAGGACCCTGGGAAAGAGAAGACTATAAACAGGCTAACCATCAAATTAGACAGCTACTAAAAGAGCACTCAGGTTGGCTCTGAGCTCCCTAGCAGACAAGGCAAAAAGGGGGCATGACATGCGACCTGGCTCTGGTTGGCAAAAATAAAATTCTTACCAGTTCTGTAGCCTGCCTCTTGAGAAACCTGTATGCAGGTCAGGAAGCAACAGTTAGAACTGGACATGGAACAACAGACTGGTTCCAAATAGGAAAAGGAGTACGTCAAGGCTGTATATTGTCACCCTGCTTATTTAACTTATATGCAGAGTACATCATGAGAAATGCTGGACTGGAAGAAACACAAGCTGGAATCAAGATTGCTGGGAGAAATATCAATAACCTCAGATATGCAGATGACACCACCCTTATGGCAGAAAGTGAAGAGGAGCTAAAAAGCCTCTTGTTGAAAGTGAGAGAGGAGAGTGAAAAAGTTGGCTTAAAGCTCAACATTCAGAAAACGAAGATCATGGCATCCGGTCCCATCACTTCATGGGAAATAGATGGGGAAACAGTGGAAACAGTGTCAGACTTTATTTTTTTGGGCTCCAAAATCACTGCAGATGGTGATTGCAGCCATGAAATTAAAAGACACTTACTCCTTGGAAGAAAAGTTACGACAAACCTAGATAGTATATTGAAAAGCAGAGACATTACTTTGCCGACTAAGGTCCGTCTGGTCAAGGCTATGGTTTTTCCTGTGGTCATGTATGGATGTGAGAGTTGGACTGTGAAGAAAGCTGAGTGCTGAAGAATTGATGCTTTTGAACTGTGGTGTTGGAGAAGACTCTTGAGAGTCCCTTGGACTGCAAGGAGATCCAACCAGTCCATTCTGAAGAAGATCAGCCCTGGGTGTTCTTTGGAAGGAATGATGCTAAAGCTGAAACTCCAGTACTTTGGCCACCTCATGCAAAGAGTTGACTCATTGGAAAAGACTCTGATGGTGGGAGGGATTGGGGGCAGGAGGAGAAGGGGATGACAGAGGATGAAATGGCTGGATGGCATTACTGACTCGATGAACGTGAGTTTGAGTGAACTCCAGGAGATGATGATGGACAGGGAGGCCTGGCGTGCTGCAGTTCATGGGGTTGCAAAGAGTCGGACACGACTGAATGACTGAACTGAACTGTAGGGTAAACAAAGCTTGTCCTGGACACTAAATCTTAAAAGAACTCTTCAGTGGGGCCCTTCTCCCCTACAACAGTCAATACAGTCAGCCAACCCACCCTGGATTCAAGAGGGTCGCAATAAATGCAGAAGCAATTTTACATAAGGCTGCTTCTGGGGGGAAAAACTCTGAACATAGCGGCTCACAGGCTCCTCCAGGAGGATAGGGCAGGGTGACCTGCCCCAAGGAAAGTGGTTTCACTTCCCCAGGCCAAGGGCTCCACACACCTGGTGTGGCAGCTGACGGCGCGCGCCCAAGGCCTTCCCTGCACACAGCTCTGCTCCCAGTCAGACTGCTGAGTTTGTGCTAATCCCTCTTCCTGTGGCAGAGGTGTTGCAGACGCAGGAACCTCCCAGCTCCAGCCGCTCTCAGCCCCCAGCCCCCGCCACTGCGGTGAGGGCCAGATTCCTGGAGGGGCAGGGGGCACTTAATTCTCGACTGGCCCCCTGCCAGCCTAACACACTGGCTGGCTCTGGTTCTGAGCCCAATTCCAAGCTGGCATGGACTTTCTGTTTTGTTTAAGGGAAAGAAAACAGAATAAAACCCAGAAGGCAACACTTGGATTAAGAGATGCCTATTAAAAACACGTGCAAGAGATCCAAATCCGGGAAAGGAAAGTGGGGAGGCCCGAGTGGAGCAATTAGCTTTCCGCTATACGTCAAGCGCAGGGAGTGGGCGAGGAGCGGGCGTGCCGATGCGACTGAGCTGAAGGTCAGAGCACCAGCGCCCGCCTCCGTCTGGGCCCTGTGGAAGAAGACTCCACACCCTAGGCCCCGTCTACCTTCCCACTGCCTGAACTGCTCATCCCCCTCACCTACTGGGACACGACCTTCATGGCCCAGCTCAGGTGGCTGTGAAAACATTCTCTCAGCCCTGGTGTCTGAGCCACCTGCCTACCTAAAGGTCAGGTCCCTGCCGGCCCAGGACAGTCATCCCAGCAGCTGGGCACCAATTCCAGCTGGTCTCACGAAGGATTAGGCAACAAGCCCACTTTTACCCAGAAAGGACCCCTGCTGTATCAACCTAGGACCAGTCTACTGAGACCAAGAACAACGGAAAGTCTCAGAGCTGGCCGGACGCCTGGGAGTCTGACGGTCCAGCCAGCAGTTGACTTCCTGCCATGAAGACGTTCGCCTGTGGTGTCCCGAGCTTATAGAAGATGAGAGCTCAACGAGGCCTTGGAAAAGACACCTGGGATCGGGTTTGGGCTATAAGGGGGTCCCCTGCCCTCTCTTGAGGGATCAGGGGTCTTCCTGTGACCTTGGCCACCAGGGCCCCTTCTCCCAGCAGGAGAAGAAGGCAGCCTCAATCCAGGGCCCTCTGGGAAACCATCACCTCCTTCAACTCCAGCTCAGTTCCTGCCCTTGGACACCCCCTGGTACCTCACTTCCCCCAGTCAAAGCTTCTCTAGAGATGTCTCACTCTAAAGCAAAGAACAACTTACTCACAGGCAGGATCTGGCTCATTGTCTCTCTCCACCTCCCCCCCACCCCCATGCATTTGCTCCAATCCTTGACCTAAATCCTTAGGAAATTCCAGGTGACTCACGCAACACACTGTGTAATAACAGGAACCTCACCTGCTCACATCCTTTCCCCGCACAACAAAGCCCTGGGATCTCCCCAGAGCCTGCTGCTGGCCAGAGGCCGAGCTGGCTCTCAGTCACTCCTGGGGCTCCCCCATGAGGCACCCCAAGTGGCTTCACTGTGGCCAGAGGCTCAATCTTTTGCCTGGAGCAGGAAAGAAATGAAGAAGTAGCCAGATGTCCTATGCCTGCTTTCTTTTTGTATAATAACTTCTTTATGAGAACTAATAGGTGTCCTGAGATGCCCAGATGTCTCTGGGAACTCTCCGTGTGCCCGTCAGCGTGCTGCGGTTTGGGACATGCAGCCGTGAAAGAGGAATGCAGGGGTGGTGGCTGTGTGCTGCCCCACCCCTGCCTTTATCTGCCTGCAGCCCACTGCCGAGGACTGGAGCCCCCTCTGGTCCCCACACCTGCTCTCCAAAGGATGCCCTTGAACCCCCGAGGAGCTCTCTCCTTACGCCTCACTTGACATCTCCACAGAGCCTGCCCACCCCCTGCCCTCAGCACCTCTCTCCCCTCTGACTGTTGGGCCCCATCCTCCACCTGACCCCCAAGCCTCTTCCCAAGGCATGTATCATCAGTCCATCCTTGGGTCTCCCTCTCCATCCACTCCCAGGACTTCAGCCAAACCTTTCTCAGTGTTTCCCAAGCGAGGTCTATAGAATGGTCCACGGGATCCTAAGAAAGAGGCGTTCCAACAGTGGTCGGATCCCTGGGAGAAACACTGGACCAGCCAGGCCTTTCTGCAGGACTCTCAGAGGCTTTATGCTGCGAGTGCCCTGGGGACGGGGCGGGGGGTGTGCCAGGAGCGAGCACGGGGCAGGCTTTCCAAACTCATCTGATGACAAAATCATGTCTCTGACCCCACTATGGGCAAGGCTATCACACGTGCTAACGGCTCTGAAGCTGCGCCTCCAGCCGAAGCCTCTCCTGGCCGTCCTGCTGCTTCCTGGACTCACGTGAGCAGAGGCGCCTCCCTGTCACCCTCCACGCCAAACCCTGTCCCCCAGCTCCTGGGGTCTGGCCGCAGTGACACGGAAGCCTCCGGGTCTTCCCAGTTAAAGCTGGTCAATGAATGCTGCGGATTCAGGCCCATGGTGCTCGCAGATGCCTTCTCCTGTTCCACTTCCTTTCTCTAAAGCGTTCATCTCAGCCTCCTCCAGTGCTACAGCTTCCTAAGTGGGTTTTTGGGAGGGGTGGGGCAGGGGTGGTAGCCCCAGCAATTTCTCCTAAAATTTAAATTCCACGTAGTGGCCAGATTAATCATTATGAAACCACCATCAGATATGCGCCCCAAACTCGAAACCCACAGTCTTGCCTTATCCTGTAGGCAAGACGGGGCTACGGAAGTGTGGCCTTCTGCGCTCTTTTCTCAGCCCTGCCAGCCCCCTCAGCCTCATCCCACAAGCCAACCCACCACATTGCCAGCCATGCCCAGATGCCCCTGCATGCCAGTCCTTGCACTGGCAGTGCCCTGCCCTCTGATTCTGCCTGACCCTCAAGCTCCAGCTCACACGGGCCACCACAACTCTGAGGCCTCCCCACCCTGCCTGGCACATACAGTTCCCTTGTCCTGTGTGCACTGGGCACAGTACATCACCGGTGACAGACAGCTCCAGCCACTCCACCAGACAGTGAACGTTTAAGGGTCTTCAGCTCTGGACCCCCAGCATCAATACGTGCTAGGAACTCAGCGAATGAATGAGTAAATACAGAGAAGACATTGACCACCCAGCATGATGTCCCCACTGGAATGCCACCATTCCCTCCTTTAAGCCCTCAGGGTATTTCATCTGCACCTACCTCTTGTTTTATATAAAAAGCTATTTACAGTCCTGCTTATTTACCCCAACAAGGCCGACAGCACTTTGATGTCAGGGTCTGGGGCTCCTCTTTGAATTCCCCTACCTGGGCTGGCATACAGACACCGAGCAGGAAGTGCAAATGGTTGAGTGAAGAAGAGACAGGCAAGCAGGCAGGGGTCCCTGCCAGGGACAACGTGGCACACCAGGACCTTCAGTCTGACACTTGCTCCGTCCCTGAGCCGAGTTCTACTGAGTGAGAAAGGGGAGAGCTGGTCCAGCTGACCGAGCAAGGCAGGGTCCCGCTGCATGTGGGGGCACAACCTCTGGATCCCCAAGGCCTGAGGTCCCCATTTCCCAGCTGTGTGAATGGGACAAGTACATTAACCAGTCTGTTCCTTGGCTTCCTGTTCCACAAAATGAAACATTATAGCAACACCACTGTATTTAGTTGTCACAAAGATTCAGCTAACACGCATGAAGTGCTCTGAACCACACTCAGTAAACAGCGAGTTCTCAGGAAATGCCAGCCATTACCATTACCATCCTCTCATCTTCATCCAGCTCTGATGCCAAGGTGATGAGACTGTAGGGCCCTATCGATGGTTTTGAGTGGGTAAAGGCTGGGGTTTGAGAGCTCGTGAAGCAGAAAGGAAGCTGGGCCTGTCCACACCGGAGTCTCACCGTGAGTCCTTCATGACTCGTCGGCTGACTCGTGCCCCCATCCACATCTTCCCAGCAGAGGGGCACCCCTCTCTGTCCACCGGGCTGGGAGGCTGGTCCTTCGCTGGGAAGAGATGGCCTCAGAATTCCTGACCCTCAGACAGGGCTGCAGGCCGGGAGGATCGTGCCAGTCGGGCACTCCGCCTTGGGGCCAAGTTCAAGCACATGCTGTCATCCTGGTCTACACAATCTCAAGGGGAATGCAGAGCGAGCACCCACCCAGGACAACTTTCAGTCCGAACTACAGTCAGGCAGTGGGGTTGCCAGCTCAAGCAGCAGCTCATGTCTGTAGACTGAAAGGGCTGCCGTGGCGGGGTCAGAGGGGTCATCCTCCAAAGCGGAAACCTCAGAGTGAAGTTCACAGTCAAGGCCTTCAAGTCAACAGGAGCTTCCAGCCTTCAGCGTTTATGTTTAATAACTCCATCCGTCCTTTCACATTGGGAACATACACCATGGTATTATTTTACAAAGATGCTAAAACAGATCCCCCAATCCCATTTCACACTACCCACTTGTCAGCCTGTATTAAAGGGTTTTTAAGCAGCTCCCACACTCCAAATGATGACTCTTCATTTGATGCTATCAGTCAAGGACTGGGAACAACTGGGAACAGAAGCCAGGCCAATCCACTCTGATTCACCAAGTTTGGATATTAGCTCCTCCTTTCCCTGAGCCACAAGTCAAGTCCCAGCAATACAGGCCAAAACAAAACCAAACTCACATTTTTCTAAAGCTACCAGACCAACTCAGAAAAAAAAATTCCCCTAAATGAGAACTGAACAAATATTTCATTTGTTTTGAGCCCTCTGGCAGGCCCCACACTGAAGCCAAAAGATGCTCCTGGATTAGACAAGCAAATCTCACAAAAACGACCCAGAAATCAAACATCTGAGGGAAGGCTGTGGAAATGATGGCCCAGCCACTCCAAAACATCATGAGATAAAGCAAGATGATCAATGAGACATCTAAGCATGGAACTGTGTTTACAAAATAACAGAAGATAGAAGGAAAAACTGAATATGAAGTATTATCTCAAAGGCAAAGCACAAATATATGTTCTTGATTCAAAAACATCAGAGGACCAAGATAAACACATCTGTGTTAGGGTAGAGGGATTATGGGCAACTTTGTATTTTTTTTTTTAAAAATTCCTTATATGGTACTCTTTTAAATAAAAATGACATCACTGTCAGATGAGGTGCTCAGATGAAATCCAAGTAAGTGTATCTGAAACAAGTCCCCGAAAGCTGGGGGCTGTAGTCTGCAGCACTGCCCATGGCTTTGCATCAAACCACACACGGATGCTCGCCGACCACAGACCCTTGTGTTTCTACAGCACAAGATTCAGGGGATTTTCATTCACTAATGCCTAACCGCCTCCCCGGGGAAACACACGCCTGGCCCACGGCTGCTTTTCCTGCCACCGCTCTCCTCAGGTTTCCCATCCTGTGGTTGACCCCAGAAGCTATGTAAGCAGAAACCTGATGGGTTGTGCTGGGCAGATGGTGGGGGGCGGGGAGGAGCCTCACCTTCAGGGCCTCCTTCCCACACCAAGCACCAGCCAGGGCTACAGCTAAAGGGGGTTTAAATCATACAGACAAGGAGCTACTTACCCAAGTTATTGTGTGCTGGGGACATCGGATTCGGGGAGAGGTTTGGAGAACCTGCAAGGTAAGACACTGCTGTGAGACTTCAGAAAAGACTGTTGGCCTGGAAGTCAGATGACAGAATGTGTACATCACAGTGGGGCAGGGAGAAAACCCTGGGCTGAGCCTCCACGGCCCAGGAGAAGGCCAAACCTCCTATCTCCTTGCCTGTGCGCTCCCTTCCCCGGGTCCCAGCTTCTTTATCTGTGCAACCAATAGATGAGCGGATGACCTCGGAGTCTCTTCCACAACTAGAGGGTTTGATGCGTCTAACCAAGCCTGCAGCATGCGGCTGCTGCGGTCCCAGCCTGCACGCACAGATCCCACACTGACACGCCCTGTTAACTGAGCCCCCAGAGGGACAAAAGGAGCAGGGAAAACCCTCTCCCCAGCTACTCCAGGCCCCCAGCAGCGAAAGTGAAGCTTGCAGTCGCCTAGACCCCTCTCTACTCTCGGAGCTCAGGGTCTGCAAACACCAATGCAGGCATTCCCAGGTTTCAGGAAACTCACCAAGCTGCCTCAGACATCCCACAACCCAGCAACCAGACTGACATTTTATGTAAAACCTGATGCTGCACATGGGAAAAAGTCCTAACTACCCACTTCTCCCTACTCTGTTATCTTTACTCATTAC
>SJYR01001131.1:756912-798884 GCA_006410655.1 Kobus ellipsiprymnus | reverse complement strand
GGGTCCACAAAGCCCAGGGCTCATATTCAATAAACATTCATGTCCACAACAGGGTCCTACAGGTACACTATGGGAGGAGATGAGGAAGGGAGGACAGAGAAAGGAAGGGGAAGACACAAGAGTTGAGGGGGTGAAAAGGTGGCTGCTTGTCCCATATAAGACCTTCTTCTCCTCTGGTCTGTTTGCACAGGCAGACTTTGTGTTACTGTGCTTTGCAGATGCTATTTTTTTTTTTTTTTTTTTTTTTTTAAACAAACCGAAGGTTTGTGGCAATGCTGCATCCAGCCAACATACCGGCACCATTTTTCCAACAGCATTCATTGACTTCATGTCTTTTGTCCCCTTCTGAAAATTCTCACAATGTTTCTAATTTTTAAATTATTATTATATTTTTGATGGCGATCTGTGATCTTTGATAGTTACTACTGCAAAAAAGATTTTGACTCACTGAAGGCTCAAATCGTGGTTAACATTGTTGGGCTAACAAGTATTTTTTAATTAAGGTGTGTATACTACTTTTTTGGACGTAATGCTATTGCACACTTAACAGACCAAGACAGTATTATAAACATAACTTTTACACGTACTGGGGAACAAAAAATTTGTGTGACTTGCTTTACAGTGGTTATCTGGATGTAAAACCACAGTATATCGAAGGTTTGCCTGTAATCCTTCCATAAACCTGAAGAGTAGCGAGGAGGGAAGCAGGCAGGAGAAGAAACACAGCATCTGCAGACATGCTGCATAGGGAGCTGGTTTCCCATGCCAGCATTTAAAGCTGCGAGCCTACGGCAGGCACTTGGCATCAAATACAGGTCTCCGATGCATTCTGACTGGGTTCACACCATCATCCACTCATCAGTGATATGTGGAGGTATGTGACACGATGCCCAGGCTATACATCAAGTGACCACGTTTACAATAAGCACGCACGTCCCCTGCATCCTTCTTTCGGGAACTGCACTCTCTTCTGGGCTATGTGCAGGGCAGGTGGCCCCGCCACATCAGACGGCTCTGCGTACCCAAGGCATGCCTGCCGTCGTCGGAAGGGAACATCTGCTTGGCTCCCTCCTCCTCACCCAACCACATGCAACGCCATGCACACGCAATGTGGCAGCTGGGGTTCAATTCCAGAAGCCACTGGTCTGAGGCCAATTTGGTCCCAGAACAAATGAGGCGGGAACATCTGGAGATGTGGCTGGAGATGACTGGGCTGGGTCCCTCATGGCAGGAACACAAAGATCACGTTTGGGCATCACACAAAAATAGATGCTTCGGGGCCTTGCAAAGGTCTCGCCTCTGTTCCAGCGCTCCTGAGCTGTTTCGGGTGATGAAGCCCACCCTCCATCACACTGCCAGCAGCTTCTCATCTGCTTTCAGCCTGCAGGGGCTCCACGTCAGCCTCTGGCTACACCTGAAGCTTTGAATGACTAGCCCTCCTGTCTCTGGAGGAGGAAGCTCTAGCCACACGGAGCTCTCACCCGCCCCAGAACTCACCAGCTCTCCTCCCCACGGCCCCTCATGACTCTGCCTGACACACTGCTCTGCCTGTCCTGGCAGCCTGGCCAAGCCCTATGTACCTCCAAGACTCAACGCAGGGAAGACCCTACACCTCAAGTTACTGCTCAGTCCCCCAGCACTTTGTCCCAGGCTGGGCACATAGCAGCTTCCATCAGGGCAGGCATACAGGAGACAGCACGCTGACTGCGGGCTGTCTTGTTGGTCTCCCCCACACACCATGAGCCACTCAGGCTCCTCCTCTATCCCAGATCTGGGCCCATAGTGATTGCTCAGTAAATACTGGATGGAGGGACAGAGAGAAGGATGGAGAAAGAAAGTGCGGAGAAGGGAATACAGAGGGCGAGATGGAGGAACAGAGGGAAGGATGGGGAAGGGCAAGCACTCAGGACTAGGAGCAGAGATTCCACAAGACTCTGACCTGCATCCATGCTGTGGTTCATCTGGTGGTCACTGGTCTCTCCATCTTCACTCAGGTAGCCTGGGGGTGGGGTTTCTGGGAATTGGAAGGAAGGTGGTTCATTACATGGCCTCTCTGGTTTGATTCTTGAGCCGCCCTTTGCAAACATAGATTCATGCCACTACAGCGGGGGCAGGAGCTGAAGGAAGATGTGTATAAGAGACAGTTTCCCAAGCGANTACAATAAGCACGCACGTCCCCTGCATCCTTCTTTCGGGAACTGCACTCTCTTCTGGGCTATGTGCAGGGCAGGTGGCCCCGCCACATCAGACGGCTCTGCGTACCCAAGGCATGCCTGCCGTCGTCGGAAGGGAACATCTGCTTGGCTCCCTCCTCCTCACCCAACCACATGCAACGCCATGCACACGCAATGTGGCAGCTGGGGTTCAATTCCAGAAGCCACTGGTCTGAGGCCAATTTGGTCCCAGAACAAATGAGGCGGGAACATCTGGAGATGTGGCTGGAGATGACTGGGCTGGGTCCCTCATGGCAGGAACACAAAGATCACGTTTGGGCATCACACAAAAATAGATGCTTCGGGGCCTTGCAAAGGTCTCGCCTCTGTTCCAGCGCTCCTGAGCTGTTTCGGGTGATGAAGCCCACCCTCCATCACACTGCCAGCAGCTTCTCATCTGCTTTCAGCCTGCAGGGGCTCCACGTCAGCCTCTGGCTACACCTGAAGCTTTGAATGACTAGCCCTCCTGTCTCTGGAGGAGGAAGCTCTAGCCACACGGAGCTCTCACCCGCCCCAGAACTCACCAGCTCTCCTCCCCACGGCCCCTCATGACTCTGCCTGGCACACTGCTCTGCCTGTCCTGGCAGCCTGGCCAAGCCCTATGTACCTCCAAGACTCAACGCAGGGAAGACCCTACACCTCAAGTTACTGCTCAGTCCCCCAGCACTTTGTCCCAGGCTGGGCACATAGCAGCTTCCATCAGGGCAGGCATACAGGAGACAGCACGCTGACTGCGGGCTGTCTTGTTGGTCTCCCCCACACACCATGAGCCACTCAGGCTCCTCCTCTATCCCAGATCTGGGCCCATAGTGATTGCTCAGTAAATACTGGATGGAGGGACAGAGAGAAGGATGGAGAAAGAAAGTGCGGAGAAGGGAATACAGAGGGCGAGATGGAGGAACAGAGGGAAGGATGGGGAAGGGCAAGCACTCAGGACTAGGAGCAGAGATTCCACAAGACTCTGACCTGCATCCATGCTGTGGTTCATCTGGTGGTCACTGGTCTCTCCATCTTCACTCAGGTAGCCTGGGGGTGGGGTTTCTGGGAATTGGAAGGAAGGTGGTTCATTACATGGCCTCTCTGGTTTGATTCTTGAGCCGCCCTTTGCAAACATAGATTCATGCCACTACAGCGGGGGCAGGAGCTGAAGGACTCTGGGCCTCGGACCCCTGGCTCTCGCTGTCCTTGTGCACTCATCCTCCCTTGTTCCCACCTGAATCACTCTGAACTTTGTTCACACTGTCTGACTCCCCATCTGAAGTGCCTCTGTGGCACTAAACTTCTTCCCATCTCTCAAGACCAGGTTTAAGCCCACTCCACCCCACCCCACCACCCCCACCCCATCCAGCAGTGGACTCACCTGTCTCTGACGGCAACTGCCTCAAACCACCCTCTGGCTCTACCACCCACCCCTGTACCACGATCTGCGGCTCTTGAGGGGACATCTCACGCGGGATGCAAGCTGCATGAGAGCAGACTGCCATGCATTCCTCTCACTGAGCCCCAGGCCCCGACTGACTTCTCTGCTTTGCTGAACAAAGAGAGTAGGCAACCCACCCCCAGGGACCAGAGCCACCTGTGACGGATGAAAGGCCAGGGCTGTAAAGCAGGTCCTTCCTTAACGCTCTGACCCATGCACACAGCCCGCGGTCAATCTCAGCACGGTGAGCTCACTCGAGGCCAAAGGCTAGTCCAAACTAGACGGCTCTGAAAGGAACACAGCCCATCTCTGCCCCAGCTACCCTAGTGCAGGGTCTGGCCGAGCACTGCCAAGCAGTTTTCCTGGACTCCTGGAGTTCTGGTGATTCACACATTATTTGCATGTAAATGATGGGCTTCTAAACACATTTACACTCTGACAGCAGAGCCCACTTCTCCCTTTAGAGTAAAACCTCCCACCCGGGTTGGATCCCTCCCAGGGCTTACTTACAGGGCCCGTTCTCCACATGCTGCCCGGCCCTTGGCCCCGGCTCGGCCCACTGCCTCTGCAGCCCCCAGACCTTCGGGTTCGGGGATCCTGCCTGAACTCCAGCCCCGGGGCCGGGAGGGTGGTGAGAGAAACACAGCCTTGCTATTTCCGCTTCCAAAATAAATGACTGCACCAAGGCCAGGCGGAAGGGTCACACCACCGCTCTTCCATGCCAAGAAAAGCATCATTAGTGAGCGGGGAGCCAAGGCCACGGGTCCTCTCCCCACAGGGACGTGGGTCTGAGTCAGGGGCCTCGGGCCAGCGGGTGTGCGGAGAAGGGGTGACGGGGCGTCCCACGCCCGCCTCCGGGGCTGGCCTCACTGCTCGTGGGTGCCTACCTGGAATATTGCTCTGGGGCTCGATGCCGGCAGGGAAGTTAGTGTTTTCGGGGATGGAATGGCTGTAGTCGTCCAGCGGGGGGAACTCGGCCGGGATCTCTGTGTGGCGGGGCACCAACACAGGAGGTAGAACTGTGCAGAGGAGACACAGCGGAGGAAGGTCAGGGTGGATGCCAGGCTGGACTGAAGCCCCAGCACCCCCAAATGCACCGGAGGCCCGCCCTCAGGAAGAAGAGGGGGAAGGCAGGGGGAGGGGAGAGGGAGAGGCAGAGGACAAGGACACCCTGCAGACACCACGGACCCCACAGAGGAGGCCGTACCTGGGGTCTCTACCCTCTGATAGTGGTAGGGGTTCACGCAGACCTCGTCCTTCTTCATGTTGAAGGCGAACTCACACAGCTCCATGGCCCGCAGCTCGTGGTGGCTGTGCAGGTCGGGCCATCGCCACAGGCGGCAGTAGATGACATGTGGGAGCCCCTTCCGGTGGGACACCTGCAGCCGGCCATCCAGGGACCTGCCAGGACGGACAGGAGGAGCAGAAACCAACAGTGAGGGGATCCGGCCTGCCTCTGCCCCAAGTCCAGCCCGCCGAGCTCCCGGGAGCCTGGCCGAGACTCAGAAAGCTCCCCCCACAACCAGCACTTGTTCAGCTCGCAGGCAGAGGGCCTGCAGATCAGAGAAGCTCCGGGCGTGCTGGAAGGGGTCCAGGAGAAGAACAGAGGCCCAGCCAGCAGGCTGAAGGCTCCTGGGCCGGTAGAGCAGACCCCGGAGCCACCAGGCTGCAGGATGACTACCCCCGCCAACCTTGAAGGGAACGCCACTGAACTGTGCTCTGCAAAGGCCAGGCCAGGCGGAGGTGGGCAGAGGGGCCAGGGCTGAGCTAGAAGACGGGAGCTCTTCAGGAGCCGACATGAGGACCACAGCGATGCCGCCGAGGAGGATGACTGCACGCAGCCCGTCTCCAAAGGCTCTCCATGCTCACCCAGTCCCCTCCTCATGCACAAGAAAACAAGGGGGAAATCCCTGTTTCAGCTGGGGTCTGTGATGAGGTGGGGAGTGAGGGAAGGAAATGAAAGGGAACTTTAACTGGTCAGGGCCTACACAGCAGGCCTCTCAGGAGCCCCTTCTGTGTGCGGGCTTCTTGCCGGTGGCCCAGGCACCCCGTCCACGGCTCTCCCCTAGCTCAGAGCTCAGGCCTACAAGGTCGTGTGTGAGCAGAGCTGCGACCCCACTCCAGGCCTGGACCCACCACCCACGGCAGTGTCCTGTCCCTGTGCAAGCCATGTTTTCTGTGGTGACTTGGCCTCTGAGCAGTTGACCTGGTGCCCACCGCATCCCCCCGCCCAGGCTACAAAATGTGGTCCCTGATGGACCAGTGGCGTGTGTCCACGGGAGCGCTTCTAAAAGGCAAAACCAGAGAGCCTACCCCAACCCATTACATCAGAATCTTCCTCTAAAATCCCTGGGTCATCAGCCCAAAAGAAAGTTGGAGCAGTGCCATAGGCCCTGACAATTGGGAAGCTCGAGTGGCAGGAGCACCATCAGCCAAGAGGCAGGTGGGAGACAGGGGGCTTCTGAAAAGATGCGAGACTTCAGGCACAACCAGGATTAGACGGGTGAGGAGAGTCCATACACACAGAATTCTTCATCAAGGGATTTCCCTGGTGGTCCAGGGGCTGAGACTCCATGCTCGAAATGCAGGGGGCCCGAGTTCAGTCCCTGCTTGGGGAACTAGATCCCGCATGCCATCAGCTAAAGGCTCTGCATGCCCCAACTAAGAGTTGGTGCAGCCAAATTACAAAGAAGGGAAAAAAGGAACGCTTTATCCAACAAGTATTTCATGGGCTCCCACTTGGTGTGGCACGAGGGATACAGCGGTGAGGGAAAGGGAGGAAAAGAGGCCACAAAGTGGTCCCAGCTTCCACGGAGCTTCCATGGGCAAGGCCAACGTTAATCTTCTAATCAGGCCAGCGACAATGACAAGCGAAGGGCAGGGAGCTGCGAGCACACATGACCCTGGGGACAATCCTTCACTGAAGGCCAAGACAGGGCCTCTTTGGGGGGAGGGTGGTTGACCAGAAAGTCTAAAAGGCAAGTAAGCAGACGAAGGGGGCTGAGAGGAGGACACTTGGGTAGAGAGAGAGCATGTGCTACGGTTCGGAGAAGGCGGAAAGCATAATGAGGAGGGAGGCCAGATGGAGGCCAGAGTGGCCAGAGGGGAGGGAGGCTGGGGCGCAGGAAGGGGCGCCTCTGCAGGGTCTCACACTCTGGTTCTGCCTTCTTCCTAAGAGCCACAGGAAACCTCTGAGGTGTGTAAGTGGGAAGAGTGTGTGTGTGTATGTGTGTGTGAAATTCTGGCTGTGGGACAAGCAGACTGAGGCAGGGGTGGTGGAAGAGTCGAGTGGAGGGGACGGGAAATTCTCTGGTGGTCCAGTGGTTAGACAACTCCCTGCTCTCACTGCCGAGAGCCTAGGTTCGATGACTGGTTGGGGAACTAAGATCCCACAGGCCAAGCTGCATGCCCCCCACCACAAAGAAAGAGTGGATGCGATGGATGCTCTTATAGACAGAGAGAGGCCCCCAAAGGCAGTACTGCCCTTCCTACAAGAAGGCTCATCCTTGGACCCTACCGGTCAGCGGGCAGGACATTTCTGATGGCTGGGCAGGGCTGGTGGAGAGGCATTTAAAGCTCTCTCTCCCTGCCCCCATTCGACTGAGGGTACCTGTTTTCCTGAATAAATGGAATTTATGGACACTGTGAGGGAGGAGCCTGCCAGATGCCACCAGAAGTACCAACCAAAGAGACAAAAACAGGAATCCAGGCAAACTCTCTGAGTCACTGGCCTGGGCAGGGGGAAGGAAGGACAGAGGTCAGAGCCGGGCTACGGCACAGGGGCTGCCGGGGAGCTGCTGACTAAGGGCAACTCCAAGGGTGTAATTACCTCCCTCCTGTGGGGCCCCACACCAAGGAACCCCAACAGCCCCAAAACAGTAATTAGCAGGCAGAACGAGAGAAGACAGCCTGGGACTCGCCCCTGAGATGCGGAAGGCTGACAGCCAGATGTGGAGTCATGAGACCCGGGGTCAAGACGAGGTTCTACTCTTCTGCCTATGAGACCCTGGGCAAGTCTTGAGGTCTCTGGGCCCCTCAGTTACCTCATCTGTAAAATGGGAATATTCTCTCCCCACTGCTGCACTTGACCTCACGCAATTTCAGTATCCACTCAAAAGTGCTTTCTGGGGGCTTCCCTGGTGGCTCAATGGTGACGAACCTGCCTGCCAATGCAGGAGACACAGGTTGACCCCTGATCTGGGAAGATCCCACGTGCCACAGAGAAACTAAGTCTGTCCACCATGGCTATTGACCTTGTGCTCTAGAGCCCGGGAACCACAACCGCTGAGCCTATCCACCCCAACAAGGGAAGCCTACACATCCTAGAGCCCATACTCTGCAACAAGAGAAACCACGGGAATGTGGCCCCAGCTCACCATAACTAGCAAAGCCCACGTCCAACAACGAAGACCTAGCACAGCCAAAAATAAATAAATAAAGTTATTAAAAAAAAAAAAAGTCCTTAGTGAAGTTCCAACCAATGAGTGTTCTTCTTCCACACCACAACGGACCCTCTCCAAAGTCAGCCCTGGATAAGTGAGGTGAGCTGTGGGGCTGAGGGGGAGAAAAAGGGGGAGTGGGAGGTGACTAGTGGGGACAGAGAAGGACTTAGCTGTTCCTATTGTCTTGAAAAGCCACTGTGTGCCCACAGAGAGGGATGTGGCCATACTCCCTCTTCAGTCTTTGCCAAAATCCCCGGAAAAGAGACAGTTGAACACCTGGAGTGGCCTCCACATGGAGCGTCCTTGGAGAGATGCTCAGGCTAGCAGGAAGGAGTGAGGCTGTGCAGGGAGTCCCCCGGTCCCCCTTCCCCACCCAGTTGATGGAAGGCTTTTTTTTTAATGCAGCACTATTTACAATCGCCAGGACACAGAAGCAACCAAAATGTCCATTGATGGAGGAGGACTGGACAAAGAAGATATGGCGTTTATATACAACAGAGTATCACTCAGCCATAAAAAAGAACAAAATAGTGCCATTTACAGCGGCATGGATGGGCCTAGAGACGGTCATATTGAATGAAGTCAGTCAGACACAGAAAGACAAATATTATATGACACCACTTATACATGGAATCTTAAAAAATGATACAAAAAACCCATTTACAAAACAGAAATTAGAGTCATAGATGTAAAAAAAACATAGTAATACAGGGCAGGAAGCGGGTGGACAACAGAAGAGAAGGGTCCCCCTTTCCAGGGGACGGACACCCTGAGAGACCGAGCAGAAGGCCACGCTCCCGTCAGCCATGCCTGGGGCCTGGGCCTCAGCAGGGAAGGCGGAGACAGGAAACTCTGGGCACTTCTGGCGCAGACGGGTGCCCACACGCCGCCCTAACGGCCTAACCCCCAGGACACCTAACAGCCGAACCAGAGGCCCAGAGTGACCCAGGGCCCCACACCTGCTCGGGGGCCTGCAAGGGAGAAAAGGGCGCAGAGCAGGCAGAAATGGGAGGCCGTGGGCGCACAAGGCCTGCACATGCTATGTGAGGGTGCAGCCCTCGTGGGTTTGGGTAGTTGATGGCGGGGAGGGGAGTCAAGGAGGGCAGAAGGCACATCACACTGGCAGGCAGAGACCTCAGCATCCTGACTCCTCATCCAATCCCTTCTGGGTCAATTGGGTTGTTTTTTCTCAGGGCCTAAAGATCCTGGCTGTCTCCCTGCAGTATTACAGCAGGTAAAGCTCCAGACATAAGGAAGGAGCAAGGAGAAGGGGGTGGTGATAAACAGGAGGGGGCATGAGACAGGTAGGGCGAGGAGGGCAGGGGACAAGGGACAGAGGATGGGAGGGAGGCGGAGGAGGGAGAGGAGGCAAGTGGTGGATGGTGGGAAGGAGAGGGATGGAGGAAGGGGAGGGGACAAGGGATAGAGGATGGGAGGGAGGTGGAGGAGAGAGAGGAGGCAGGTGGTGGATGGTGGGAAGGAGAGGGATGGAGGGAGGGGAGGGGAGGAAGAGAAGGGGCAGGGGGGGGAGAGACTAGGAAAGTCTTTGGTCAAATACAACAAACAGGATGGATGCATTTCTCTCTGTCCTGCCCAAGACAGTGAGTAGAAGAGCAGATCAGACAAAACTGGAAAGCAGCTGGCCAAATGGGAACAGACTTAGCAGAGTGGCGTGAGCTGAGACCAAGCGTCATCAGAGGAAGCCAACAGAAGTGATTCCCACTGGGCCTCAAAACCTGGGAAGACTCAGGAGTTGGAGGCACCACACACGTGTCAAGACTCGGCTGAGAATAGGAAGATGGGGCTAAAGTCTGCAGAAGAGGCTAGCAGGTCCCAGCTCCTTCCCTGCCAGCCTCCCCACAAACAGGACCTCCCCAGGCCTGCCAGAGACAGGTCTGCTCTCTGTGGAAAATGATCCGGAGAGCAGGGCTCTGGATGGGGTCACAGGGCACAGCTGGGGGTGAAGTCAGACGAGGGTTAGAAGCAGGATTTCGTGAAGGCTCCCTTGTTCACCAGGCACCCAGGACACTAACAGTGAGGCCCGTGCCCCCACTCCCACCTGTAAAGGAGTTAAACAGCCCAGCCCAGGAGAAAAGGCCTGCAACAGTGACATCTGGGGATCACCCAGCAAAACGACCCAGTTCCTGCAAGCCTGCCCTGCAGGGAAGTCCATTTGCCAACAGGCCCCGGCCGTCCCATCGCCATACACCAGCAGGCACTCAGCCTTTCACGGCCACACTCTAACAGAGACGCACATCCGGAATCCCCACTGAGACAGACATAGTGGGGAAGAAAAAAAGAAGTCTGAGGCAATGTAGGGAGCAGAAAAAACTTCCAAACAGAATGAAACAGAACAAAAACTACTCTCAGGGAGACAAGTCACTGGAATCCTAAAACAGGAACATTTGCAAACGGTTGAAAATTCCTGGAAATAAAAAATAAGAATATTAATTTAAAAATCAAGAGAGACTGAGTTTTTCACGGACTTCTTGAGTTTTTAAACTACATACATGAATTATTTTAATAGTATAATTTTTTTTAAACCAAGGAAGGTACAATAATCAAGGTACAGATCAATGGACACTCATAGAGTCCAAAAACAGCCACATAGATATGATCCACTGTTTTCTGAAAAAGGTCCAAAGATAATTTAGTAGAGCAATAAGAGACCATTTTCAACAAATGGTGCTAGAACAACTGGACGGCCATATGCGAGGAAAATAAGATGCAATCTACACCTTGTACCTTATACAGAAATTAACTAAGGTGGGTCATAATATAAAGCTTTAAACTAAGCAACTTCTGGCAGAAGACAGAGGAAAGCATCTTTGTGGCCTTGGGATGGGCAAAGATACTACATCAGGAACATATTCCAAGTTTTTTTAAAGTTGACAAACTGGACACCATCAAAGCCTAAGCCTCTGGTCTTTGAAAAGACCCTGTTAAGAGAATAAAAAAGACAATCCACAAATTAGGAGAAAATATTTGCAAAGAATATATTTGATGGGGCTTCCTTTGTAGCTCCCTCGGTGAAGAATCTGCTTGCAATGTAGGAGACACCAGTTCAATCCCTGGGTCAGGAAGATCCCCTGGAGAAGGAAATGGCAACACATTCCAGTATTCTTGCCTGGGAAACCCCATGGACAGAGGAACCTGGTGGGCTATAGTCCATGAGGTTGCAAGAGTCAGACACAACTTAGTGACTAAACCACCAACATATTTGATAAAAGACCTATTTCCAGAACACATAAAGGACTCTGAAAACTCACTAATAAGAAAACAAACAACCCAACTATTAAAAAACAAAACAGGTAAGCGACATGAACAGACACTACACAAAAAGCTATAAATGTGGCCAAAAAAGGAGGATGAAAAGACGCTTGACATCACCAGTCATTAGAGAAGTCCAAACTAAGTGAGATGCCACTCTGTCATTACTAAAACAGCTGCTACTGAAAAGACTGCCACGTCCTGGCAGGGATGGAGAGCGACTAAAACTTATGTTGCTGGTGGGAATGTAAAATGGAACAACTACTGTGAAGAACAGCTTAGATCTCTCGTTGAAGTTCAAAATATAAACCCACCATATGATCCACCCGGTCCACTCCGAAGCCTTACCTGTGAGCAGCGAAGGCATCTGCCCACACAAACACGTGTGCATGAATGTTCATCCCAGCTGTACTCATAAAGGCCCCAAACTGGAGAGGACCCACTTCTCAACAAGTGGATGAACAAACAAACTGAGACAGCCATACAAAGTCTAGCAACAAAAAGGGATGCACCAGTGATACGAACAATGTGGATGAATAGAAGAACAGTCATTCTCAGGGAAAGAAGCCAGGTGTGGCTCTGTTTGTATGACATCATATGCAGCGAAGTCGAGGGACAGTGCCACCTTACATCTGCATGACAGCAAGCAGACCCGAGGTTGCCTCAGGATGGCGGTTGGAGGGCGATGGGATAGGGAGCTTATCAAGGAATAAAGGTGATGGTTGGTACCTTGACTCCCGGCGGTGTTTTTTTTTTTAATTGAAGGATAATTGCTTTACTGAATTTTATTGTTTTCTGTCAAACCTCAACTTGAATCACTATAGCTATACATATATCCCCTCCCTTTTGAACTTCCCTCCCATCTCCCTCCCCAGCCCACCCCTCTAGGTTGATACAGAGCCCCTGTTTCCTGAGCCATACAGCAAATTCCCATTGGCTATCTATTTTACATATGGTAATTAAGTTTCCAGGTTACTCTTTCCATACATCTCACCCTCTCCTCCCCTCTCCCCATGTCCACGAGTCTGTTCTCTATGTCTGTTTCTGCACTGCTGCCCTGTAAATAAATTCTCCAGTACCATTTTTCTAGATTCTGTATGTGTGTGTTAGAATACGATATTTATCTTTCTCTTTCTGACTCGCTTCACTCTGTATAATAGGTTCTAGGTCCATGCACCTCATCAGAATTAACTCAAATGCGTTCCTTTTTATGGCTGAGTAACGTGAGTGTGAGTGAACTCCGGGAGATGGTGATGGACAGGGAGTCCTGGCTCCCCATCCAGCAGTGGACTCACCTGTCTCTGACGGCAACTGCCTCAAACCACCCTCTGGCTCTACCACCCACCCCTGTACCACGATCTGCGGCTCTTGAGGGGACATCTCACGCGGGATGCAAGCTGCTTGAGAGCAGACTGCCATGCATTCCTCTCACCGAGCCCCAGGCCCCGACTGACTTCTCTGCTTTGCTGAACAAAGAGAGTAGGCAACCCACCCCCAGGGACCAGAGCCACCTGTGACGGATGAAAGGCCAGGGCTGTAAAGCAGGTCCTTCCTTAACGCTCTGACCCATGCACACAGCCCGCGGTCAATCTCAGCACGGTGAGCTCACTCGAGGCCAAAGGCTAGTCCAAACTAGACGGCTCCGAAAGGAACACAGCCCATCTCTGCCCCAGCTACCCTAGTGCAGGGTCTGGCCGAGCACTGCCAAGCAGTTTTCCTGGACTCCTGGAGTTCTGGTGATTCACACATTATTTGCATGTAAATGATGGGCTTCTAAACACATTTACACTCTGACAGCAGAGCCCACTTCTCCCTTTAGAGTAAAACCTCCCACCCGGGTTGGATCCCTCCCAGGGCTTACTTACAGGGCCCGTTCTCCACATGCTGCCCGGCCCTTGGCCCCGGCTCGGCCCACTGCCTCTGCAGCCCCCAGACCTTCGGGTTCGGGGATCCTGCCTGAACTCCAGCCCCGGGGCCGGGAGGGTGGTGAGAGAAACACAGCCTTGCTATTTCCGCTTCCAAAATAAATGACTGCACCAAGGCCAGGCGGAAGGGTCACACCACCGCTCTTCCATGCCAAGAAAAGCATCATTAGTGAGCGGGGAGCCAAGGCCACGGGTCCTCTCCCCACAGGGACGTGGGTCTGAGTCAGGGGCCTCGGGCCAGCGGGTGTGCGGAGAAGGGGTGACGGGGCGTCCCACGCCCGCCTCCGGGGCTGGCCTCACTGCTCGTGGGTGCCTACCTGGAATATTGCTCTGGGGCTCGATGCCGGCAGGGAAGTTAGTGTTTTCGGGGATGGAATGGCTGTAGTCGTCCAGCGGGGGGAACTCGGCCGGGATCTCTGTGTGGCGGGGCACCAACACAGGAGGTAGAACTGTGCAGAGGAGACACAGCGGAGGAAGGTCAGGGTGGATGCCAGGCTGGACTGAAGCCCCAGCACCCCCAAATGCACCGGAGGCCCGCCCTCAGGAAGAAGAGGGGGAGGGCGGGGGGAGGGGAGAGGGAGAGGCAGAGGACAAGGACACCCTGCAGACACCACGGACCCCACAGAGGAGGCCGTACCTGGGGTCTCTACCCTCTGATAGTGGTAGGGGTTCACGCAGACCTCGTCCTTCTTCATGTTGAAGGCGAACTCACACAGCTCCATGGCCCGCAGCTCGTGGTGGCTGTGCAGGTCGGGCCATCGCCACAGGCGGCAGTAGATGACATGTGGGAGCCCCTTCCGGTGGGACACCTGCAGCCGGCCATCCAGGGACCTGCCAGGACGGACAGGAGGAGCAGAAACCAACAGTGAGGGGATCCGGCCTGCCTCTGCCCCAAGTCCAGCCCGCCGAGCTCCCGGGAGCCTGGCCGAGACTCAGAAAGCTCCCCCCACAACCAGCACTTGTTCAGCTCGCAGGCAGAGGGCCTGCAGATCAGAGAAGCTCCGGGCGTGCTGGAAGGGGTCCAGGAGAAGAACAGAGGCCCACCCAGCAGGCTGAAGGCTCCTGGGCCGGTAGAGCAGACCCCGGAGCCACCAGGCTGCAGGATGACTACCCTCCCCAACCTTGAAGGGAACGCCACTGAACTGTGCTCTGCAAAGGCCAGGCCAGGCGGAGGTGGGCAGAGGGGCCAGGGCTGAGCTAGAAGACGGGAGCTCTTCAGGAGCCGACATGAGGACCACAGCGATGCCGCCGAGGAGGATGACTGCACGCAGCCCGTCTCCAAAGGCTCTCCATGCTCACCCAGTCCCCTCCTCATGCACAAGAAAACAAGGGGGAAATCCCTGTTTCAGCTGGGGTCTGTGATGAGGTGGGGAGTGAGGGAAGGAAATGAAAGGGAACTTTAACTGGTCAGGGCCTACACAGCAGGCCTCTCAGGAGCCCCTTCTGTGTGCGGGCTTCTTGCCGGTGGCCCAGGCACCCCGTCCACGGCTCTCCCCTAGCTCAGAGCTCAGGCCTACAAGGTCGTGTGTGAGCAGAGCTGCGACCCCACTCCAGGCCTGGACCCACCACCCACGGCAGTGTCCTGTCCCTGTGCAAGCCATGTTTTCTGTGGTGACTTGGCCTCTGAGCAGTTGACCTGGTGCCCACCGCATCCCCCCGCCCAGGCTACAAAATGTGGTCCCTGATGGACCAGTGGCGTGTGTCCACGGGAGCGCTTCTAAAAGGCAAAACCAGAGAGCCTACCCCAACCCATTACATCAGAATCTTCCTCTAAAATCCCTGGGTCATCAGCCCAAAAGAAAGTTGGAGCAGTGCCATAGGCCCTGACAATTGGGAAGCTCGAGTGGCAGGAGCACCATCAGCCAAGAGGCAGGTGGGAGACAGGGGGCTTCTGAAAAGATGCGAGACTTCAGGCACAACCAGGATTAGACGGGTGAGGAGAGTCCATACACACAGAATTCTTCATCAAGGGATTTCCCTGGTGGTCCAGGGGCTGAGACTCCATGCTCGAAATGCAGGGGGCCCGAGTTCAGTCCCTGCTTGGGGAACTAGATCCCGCATGCCATCAGCTAAAGGCTCTGCATGCCCCAACTAAGAGTTGGTGCAGCCAAATTACAAAGAAGGGAAAAAAGGAACGCTTTATCCAACAAGTATTTCATGGGCTCCCACTTGGTGTGGCACGAGGGATACAGCGGTGAGGGAAAGGGAGGAAAAGAGGCCACAAAGTGGTCCCAGCTTCCACGGAGCTTCCATGGGCAAGGCCAACGTTAATCTTCTAATCAGGCCAGCGACAATGACAAGCGAAGGGCAGGGAGCTGCGAGCACACATGACCCTGGGGACAATCCTTCACTGAAGGCCAAGACAGGGCCTCTTTGGGGGGAGGGTGGTTGACCAGAAAGTCTAAAAGGCAAGTAAGCAGACGAAGGGGGCTGAGAGGAGGACACTTGGGTAGAGAGAGAGCATGTGCTACGGTTCGGAGAAGGCGGAAAGCATAATGAGGAGGGAGGCCAGATGGAGGCCAGAGTGGCCAGAGGGGAGGGAGGCTGGGGCGCAGGAAGGGGCGCCTCTGCAGGGTCTCACACTCTGGTTCTGCCTTCTTCCTAAGAGCCACAGGAACCCTCTGAGGTGTGTAAGTGGGAAGAGTGTGTGTGTGTATGTGTGTGTGAAATTCTGGCTGTGGGACAAGCAGACTGAGGCAGGGGTGGTGGAAGAGTCGAGTGGAGGGGACGGGAAATTCTCTGGTGGTCCAGTGGTTAGACAACTCCCTGCTCTCACTGCCGAGAGCCTAGGTTCGATGACTGGTTGGGGAACTAAGATCCCACAGGCCAAGCTGCATGCCCCCCACCACAAAGAAAGAGTGGATGCGATGGATGCTCTTATAGACAGAGAGAGGCCCCCAAAGGCAGTACTGCCCTTCCTACAAGAAGGCTCATCCTTGGACCCTACCGGTCAGCGGGCAGGACATTTCTGATGGCTGGGCAGGGCTGGTGGAGAGGCATTTAAAGCTCTCTCTCCCTGCCCCCATTCGACTGAGGGTACCTGTTTTCCTGAATAAATGGAATTTATGGACACTGTGAGGGAGGAGCCTGCCAGATGCCACCAGAAGTACCAACCAAAGAGACAAAAACAGGAATCCAGGCAAACTCTCTGAGTCACTGGCCTGGGCAGGGGGAAGGAAGGACAGAGGTCAGAGCCGGGCTACGGCACAGGGGCTGCCGGGGAGCTGCTGACTAAGGGCAACTCCAAGGGTGTAATTACCTCCCTCCTGTGGGGCCCCACACCAAGGAACCCCAACAGCCCCAAAACAGTAATTAGCAGGCAGAACGAGAGAAGACAGCCTGGGACTCGCCCCTGAGATGCGGAAGGCTGACAGCCAGATGTGGAGTCATGAGACCCGGGGTCAAGATGAGGTTCTACTCTTCTGCCTATGAGACCCTGGGCAAGTCTTGAGGTCTCTGGGCCCCTCAGTTACCTCATCTGTAAAATGGGAATATTCTCTCCCCACTGCTGCACTTGACCTCACGCAATTTCAGTATCCACTCAAAAGTGCTTTCTGGGGGCTTCCCTGGTGGCTCAATGGTGACGAACCTGCCTGCCAATGCAGGAGACACAGGTTGACCCCTGATCTGGGAAGATCCCACGTGCCACAGAGAAACTAAGTCTGTCCACCATGGCTATTGACCTTGTGCTCTAGAGCCCGGGAACCACAACCGCTGAGCCTATCCACCCCAACAAGGGAAGCCTACACATCCTAGAGCCCATACTCTGCAACAAGAGAAACCACGGGAATGTGGCCCCAGCTCACCATAACTAGCAAAGCCCACGTCCAGCAACGAAGACCTAGCACAGCCAAAAATAAATAAATAAAGTTATTAAAAAAAAAAAAAGTCCTTAGTGAAGTTCCAACCAATGAGTGTTCTTCTTCCACACCACAACGGACCCTCTCCAAAGTCAGCCCTGGATAAGTGAGGTGAGCTGTGGGGCTGAGGGGGAGAAAAAGGGGGAGTGGGAGGTGACTAGTGGGGACAGAGAAGGACTTAGCTGTTCCTATTGTCTTGAAAAGCCACTGTGTGCCCACAGAGAGGGATGTGGCCATACTCCCTCTTCAGTCTTTGCCAAAATCCCCGGAAAAGAGACAGTTGAACACCTGGAGTGGCCTCCACATGGAGCGTCCTTGGAGAGATGCTCAGACTAGCAGGAAGGAGTGAGGCTGTGCAGGGAGTCCCCCGGTCCCCCTTCCCCACCCAGTTGATGGAAGGCTTTTTTTTTAATGCAGCACTATTTACAATCGCCAGGACACAGAAGCAACCAAAATGTCCATTGATGGAGGAGGACTGGACAAAGAAGATATGGCGTTTATATACAACAGAGTATCACTCAGCCATAAAAAAGAACAAAATAGTGCCATTTACAGCGGCATGGATGGGCCTAGAGACGGTCATATTGAATGAAGTCAGTCAGACACAGAAAGACAAATATTATATGACACCACTTATACATGGAATCTTAAAAAATGATACAAAAAACCCATTTACAAAACAGAAATTAGAGTCATAGATGTAAAAAAAACATAGTAATACAGGGCAGGAAGCGGGTGGACAACAGAAGAGAAGGGTCCCCCTTTCCAGGGGACGGACACCCTGAGAGACCGAGCAGAAGGCCACGCTCCCGTCAGCCATGCCCGGGGCCTGGGCCTCAGCAGGGAAGGCGGAGACAGGAAACTCTGGGCACTTCTGGCGCAGACGGGTGCCCACACGCCGCCCTAACGGCCTAACCCCCAGGACACCTAACAGCCGAACCAGAGGCCCAGAGTGACCCAGGGCCCCACACCTGCTCGGGGGCCTGCAAGGGAGAAAAGGGCGCAGAGCAGGCAGAAATGGGAGGCCGTGGGCGCACAAGGCCTGCACATGCTATGTGAGGGTGCAGCCCTCGTGGGTTTGGGTAGTTGATGGCGGGGAGGGGAGTCAAGGAGGGCAGAAGGCACATCACACTGGCAGGCAGAGACCTCAGCATCCTGACTCCTCATCCAATCCCTTCTGGGTCAATTGGGTTGTTTTTTCTCAGGGCCTAAAGATCCTGGCTGTCTCCCTGCAGTATTACAGCAGGTAAAGCTCCAGACATAAGGAAGGAGCAAGGAGAAGGGGGTGGTGATAAACAGGAGGGGGCATGAGACAGGTAGGGCGAGGAGGGCAGGGGACAAGGGACAGAGGATGGGAGGGAGGCGGAGGAGGGAGAGGAGGCAAGTGGTGGATGGTGGGAAGGAGAGGGATGGAGGAAGGGGAGGGGACAAGGGATAGAGGATGGGAGGGAGGTGGAGGAGAGAGAGGAGGCAGGTGGTGGATGGTGGGAAGGAGAGGGATGGAGGGAGGGGAGGGGAGGAAGAGAAGGGGCAGGGGTGGGAGAGACTAGGAAAGTCTTTGGTCAAATACAACAAACAGGATGGATGCATTTCTCTCTGTCCTGCCCAAGACAGTGAGTAGAAGAGCAGATCAGACAAAACTGGAAAGCAGCTGGCCAAATGGGAACAGACTTAGCAGAGTGGCGTGAGCTGAGACCAAGCGTCATCAGAGGAAGCCAACAGAAGTGATTCCCACTGGGCCTCAAAACCTGGGAAGACTCAGGAGTTGGAGGCACCACACACGTGTCAAGACTCGGCTGAGAATAGGAAGATGGGGCTAAAGTCTGCAGAAGAGGCTAGCAGGTCCCAGCTCCTTCCCTGCCAGCCTCCCCACAAACAGGACCTCCCCAGGCCTGCCAGAGACAGGTCTGCTCTCTGTGGAAAATGATCCGGAGAGCAGGGCTCTGGATGGGGTCACAGGGCACAGCTGGGGGTGAAGTCAGACGAGGGTTAGAAGCAGGATTTCGTGAAGGCTCCCTTGTTCACCAGGCACCCAGGACACTAACAGTGAGGCCCGTGCCCCCACTCCCACCTGTAAAGGAGTTAAACAGCCCAGCCCAGGAGAAAAGGCCTGCAACAGTGACATCTGGGGATCACCCAGCAAAACGACCCAGTTCCTGCAAGCCTGCCCTGCAGGGAAGTCCATTTGCCAACAGGCCCCGGCCATCCCATCGCCATACACCAGCAGGCACTCAGCCTTTCACGGCCACACTCTAACAGAGACGCACATCCGGAATCCCCACTGAGACAGACATAGTGGGGAAGAAAAAAAGAAGTCTGAGGCAATGTAGGGAGCAGAAAAAACTTCCAAACAGAATGAAACAGAACAAAAACTACTCTCAGGGAGACAAGTCACTGGAATCCTAAAACAGGAACATTTGCAAACGGTTGAAAATTCCTGGAAATAAAAAATAAGAATATTAATTGAAAAATCAAGAGAGACTGAGTTTTTCACGGACTTCTTGAGTTTTTAAACTACATACATGAATTATTTTAATAGTATAATTTTTTTTAAACCAAGGAAGGTACAATAATCAAGGTACAGATCAATGGACACTCATAGAGTCCAAAAACAGCCACATAGATATGATCCACTGTTTTCTGAAAAAGGTCCAAAGATAATTTAGTAGAGCAATAAGAGACCATTTTCAACAAATGGTGCTAGAACAACTGGACGGCCATATGCGAGGAAAATAAGATGCAATCTACACCTTGTACCTTATACAGAAATTAACTAAGGTGGGTCATAATATAAAGCTTTAAACTAAGCAACTTCTGGCAGAAGACAGAGGAAAGCATCTTTGTGGCCTTGGGATGGGCAAAGATACTACATCAGGAACATATTCCAAGTTTTTTTAAAGTTGACAAACTGGACACCATCAAAGCCTAAGCCTCTGGTCTTTGAAAAGACCCTGTTAAGAGAATAAAAAAGACAATCCACAAATTAGGAGAAAATATTTGCAAAGAATATATTTGATGGGGCTTCCTTTGTAGCTCCCTCGGTGAAGAATCTGCTTGCAATGTAGGAGACACCAGTTCAATCCCTGGGTCAGGAAGATCCCCTGGAGAAGGAAATGGCAACACATTCCAGTATTCTTGCCTGGGAAACCCCATGGACAGAGGAACCTGGTGGGCTATAGTCCATGAGGTTGCAAGAGTCAGACACAACTTAGTGACTAAACCACCAACATATTTGATAAAAGACCTATTTCCAGAACAGATAAAGGACTCTGAAAACTCACTAATAAGAAAACAAACAACCCAACTATTAAAAAACAAAACAGGTAAGCGACATGAACAGACACTACACAAAAAGCTATAAATGTGGCCAAAAAAGGAGGATGAAAAGACGCTTGACATCACCAGTCATTAGAGAAGTCCAAACTAAGTGAGATGCCACTCTGTCATTACTAAAACAGCTGCTACTGAAAAGACTGCCACGTCCTGGCAGGGATGGAGAGCGACTAAAACTTATGTTGCTGGTGGGAATGTAAAATGGAACAACTACTGTGAAGAACAGCTTAGATCTCTCGTTGAAGTTCAAAATATAAACCCACCATATGATCCACCCGGTCCACTCCGAAGCCTTACCTGTGAGCAGCGAAGGCATCTGCCCACACAAACACGTGTGCATGAATGTTCATCCCAGCTGTACTCATAAAGGCCCCAAACTGGAGAGGACCCACTTCTCAACAAGTGGATGAACAAACAAACTGAGACAGCCATACAAAGTCTAGCAACAAAAAGGGATGCACCAGTGATACGAACAATGTGGATGAATAGAAGAACAGTCATTCTCAGGGAAAGAAGCCAGGTGTGGCTCTGTTTGTATGACATCATATGCAGCGAAGTCGAGGGACAGTGCCACCTTACATCTGCATGACAGCAAGCAGACCCGAGGTTGCCTCAGGATGGCGGTTGGAGGGCGATGGGATAGGGAGCTTATCAAGGAATAAAGGTGATGGTTGGTACCTTGACTCCCGGCGGTGTTTTTTTTTTTAATTGAAGGATAATTGCTTTACTGAATTTTATTGTTTTCTGTCAAACCTCAACTTGAATCACTATAGCTATACATATATCCCCTCCCTTTTGAACTTCCCTCCCATCTCCCTCCCCAGCCCACCCCTCTAGGTTGATACAGAGCCCCTGTTTCCTGAGCCATACAGCAAATTCCCATTGGCTATCTATTTTACATATGGTAATTAAGTTTCCAGGTTACTCTTTCCATACATCTCACCCTCTCCTCCCCTCTCCCCATGTCCACGAGTCTGTTCTCTATGTCTGTTTCTGCACTGCTGCCCTGTAAATAAATTCTCCAGTACCATTTTTCTAGATTCTGTATGTGTGTGTTAGAATACGATATTTATCTTTCTCTTTCTGACTCGCTTCACTCTGTATAATAGGTTCTAGGTCCATGCACCTCATCAGAATTAACTCAAATGCGTTCCTTTTTATGGCTGAGTAACGTGAGTGTGAGTGAACTCCGGGAGATGGTGATGGACAGGGAGTCCTGGCGTGCTGCGATTCATGGGGTCACAATGAGTCGGACACGACTGAGTGACTGAACTGAATATCATTGTGTCTATGTACCACAACTTCTTTATCCATCTGTTGATGGGCATCTAGGTTGCTTCTATGTTCTAGCTAGTGTAAATAGTGCTGCAGTGAACAATGGGTTACCTGTATCTTTTTCAATTTTGGTTTCCTCAGAGTATATGCCTAGGAGTGGGATTGCTGGGTCATATGATGGTTTTATCCCTGGTGGTGGTTCTGCAGGTATATACACAGGTCACAATTGACCAAACTGTACAGTGGAAAAACATGCAGTTTGTTGTACGTCAAATATACAATTTTTTTTTAAAAAAAAAAAGGACTTTGGGGCCTTGGATTTGGATAAACCTGGATTCAAATACGGACTCTCTGGTCAATAGCCGTGTAAACTTGATCAGATTGCTTAATGTCTTGGTCTTAATTATCTTTCATCTTAAATAAGCCCCTTTGCTGGACTTCCTACTTTTGCATTCCAGTCCCCTATAATGAAAAGGACATCTTTTTTGGGTGTTAGTTCTAAAAGATCTTGTAGGTTTTCATAAAACCGTTCAACTTCAGTTTCCTCAGCATTACTGGTTGGGGCATAGACTTGAATAACTGTGATATTGAATGGTTTGCCTTGGAGACGAACAGAGATCATTCTGTCGTTTTTGAGATTGCATCCAAGTACTGCATTTCGGACTCTTTTGTTGACCATGATGGCTACTCCATTTCTTCTGAGGGATTCCTGCCCGCAGTAGTAGATATAATGGTCATCTGAGTTAAATTCACCCATTCCAGTCCATTTTAGTTCGCTGATTCCTAGAATGTCGACGTTCACCCTTGCCATCTCTTGTTTGACCACTTCCAATTTGCCTTGATTCATGGACCTGACATTCCAGGTTCCTATGCAATATTGCTCTTTATAGCATCGGATCTTGCTTCTATCCCCGGTCACATCCACAGCTGGGTACTGTTTTTGCTTTGGCTCCATCCCTTCATTATTTCTAGAGTTATTTCTCCACTGACCTCCAGTAGCATATTGGGCACCTAATGACCTGGGGAGTTCCTCTTTTGGTATCCTATCATTTTGCCTTTTCCTACTGTTCATGGGGTTCTCAAGGCAAGAATACTGAAGTGGCTTGCCATTCCCTTCTCCAGTGGACCACATTCTGCGATTCATGGGGTCGCAAAGAGTCGGACATGACTGAGCGACTGAACTGAACTTTGCTGGACTGTTGGGAGGACTAAATGACATTCCAGGGAAAGCTTTCGGCAAATAGCTAGGACACAGTACATGGCGTCAACCCGCTGTCATTTCTCTAGCATCACTGTTACTACCCCCATTGCTATGACAGCCCCTGGAAGAGAAAGGTCCCCAGGAGGAGCGCGGACAGCAGCCCCGCCCCTGCCCGGGCCATCTGGGCCCACAGCCCTGGAGCCACAGCGAGGCCTTGGGTAGCCTGGTGCTTCCAGTCTTCACAAGACTCTTGCGCTCCTTATCTCAGAGCAGCCTCACTGAGATGCAGTTGGGTCATAAGGCAAGTCCCGTAATGGTCCCGCCTCACTCCATCAAGAGGAAAGGCGCCCCCCTCCCGCGACCACACAGCTGTCTGCACCCAGGGTACAGCTGCAGGGCAGGTCTCCTGGCTGCCAGGCTAGGCCTGATGGTGGGGAGACATCACCACTTCTCTCCAGCTCCTGAGCACACGACCACCGGTCTGGCTTGGCAGTATCCTCAAGAAGTCACCTGGGACATCCCTGGGGGTCCAGTGGTTAAGAATCTGCCATCGAGTGAGGGGACGTGGGTTCAATCCTTGGTCGGGGAACTAAGACCCCAGGTGCCATGGGGCAAGTAAGCCAGTGTGCCACAACTCCCGAGCCCACGTGCCGCAGCTAGAGGGAAGTCCGCTTATGCAACGGAAACCCCCCTGTGCCGCAGGTAAGGCTCCCGGAGCCAAACAAACAAACAACAAATATTCAGAAGAAGAGGAGGTCCTCTAGTTCACGCCCCTGCTCCTGGGCAGCCTCACGACGAGGAGGGCATCTCATTCATGTCCTTTTACGCATCACCAACTACTCCTTTGGGCTCCCGCTTATGCAACGGAAACCCCCCTGTGCCGCAGGTAAGGCCCGCGGAGCCAAACAAACAACAAATATTCAGAAGAAGAAGAGGTCCTCTAGTTCACGCCCCTGTTCCTGGGCAGCCTCACAACGAGGAGGGCATCTCATTCATGTCCTTTTACGCATCACCGACTACTCCTTTGGGCTCAAGGCTGCACAGAGCTAGCCCTGGTAGTGTTCCTTCTCTCCCTCTGTCCCACTAAAACCCCCAGTAATGCTCACCAAAGGGTTAACAGTGAACTGGGAGTTTCAGCCGCTGGATCTAATTTAGTCCACGTGTCCAGTACACACCCTCCCAGCCTTACGGGGCACCGGGCCCATTTTAAGTAAATCCAATAAATAAGTCTTAATTCTGAGCTGATGTTACCATAAACTCGCTCCACTGCAGAAAAGGGTCTGTTTCCAGCCCGCCCCTCTCCCTGACCCAGTCCTTTCTCAGCATGGCCCAAGACCAGCTGCTGGGGCTAAGAGCACAGTCCGCCTCTGGGCTGAGGTCTTGTCCCACACCCAGCGGCTTCCTGATGAGAGACCCTCAAGAGCTTCTCCAGCAACACTCTCAAGCTCTTCTGACAGAGGTTTTATTCCTTAAATATATTCTTCACCAGCTGAACCATTTCCTGTGGCAGGAAATTAGGTTTCCTCCCATGGCTCCGAGTGGGGCCTGTAAAGTGTCCCAAAATGGTGGTGGGAGCCACAGCCACGGACACGGACATGCCAAAGTCCAGAGCTGATGGTGAAGCGGAGCCCGCCAGTGCATTCGGGCAGAGAGGCAGGCCCAGGGCCCACACATCCCTGTGCCCAGAGATCTGCGACCCACAGCCATCTGGGGGCCGACATGAAACGGCAGACTTGGACACGGGGCTGGGAGATCAGGAGCCGAGCACACAGCTCCAGAAACACACTGGGACCCAGTCGCAGCACGAACTATACGCGGGGCACACCGCTGCACGTGCATGCGTGTGGCTCAGTCACGCCCAGGTCTTCCTGACCCCATGGACTGTCGCCCGCCAGGCTCCTTTGTCCATAGGATTTTCCAGGCAAGAATACTGGACTGAGCTGCCATTTCCATTTCCAGGGGATCTTCCCAACTCAGGGATCTCACCTGCACCTTTTGCATATCCCGCATTGGCAGGCAGGTTCTTTGCCAGCTGAGCCACTGAGGAAGCCCGGGCACACTGCTACTATGTGAGAATACAAAGATGGCTCAACCCCAGTGCATCCTGCCTTCCCCGAGTTTAGAGAACTAAAGGGGCTTGACCAAGGTCATGTAACTTGTACAGGAGCAGGGCCAGAACTCAGAGCCAGACCCGGGTGGAGAAATGGAGGGTGGGGTAAACAGAGCTTTTTCCCATGCTGTCTCCCTACCAGGGAAACTGACTTCTTATCTATCATCAAAGAGTTACTGAAACCCACCAAATCTCAGGCGCCAGAGCAGAAGAAGTGAACAAAAAGCAAATTTGTTAATATTTCAGGTGAAGTCTCTTTTACTTAAAACACATACACACAACTAAACTTTCTAGCTTCTTCCAGAGACCAGCTTTTTTTTTTTCAGTTTACTCAGTGAGTAGTGACAGTTCCTCTGGTTCCACCCGGCCTTTGAGCACCAGTGGTCTGCTCTGAGATCTGCTGCTCTGCCTCTGCTTCATATGTAAGTGTCAGAATGTTCTTTTCCATCTTCCATGCCAGGGATGGCCCAGGACAATGGTTTGATAGAGCATCAAATATGCTGCTGCTGCTGCTAGGTTGCTTCAGTCGTGTCCAACTCTGCACAACCCCATAGACGGCAGCCCACCAGGCTCCTCTGTCCCTGGGATTCTCCAGGCAAGAACACTGACTGGAGTGGGTTGCCATTGCCTTCTCCAATGCATGCATGCATGCTAAGTCGCTTCAGTCATGTCCGACTCTGTGACCCTAAAGGACAGCAGCCCCCCAGGCTCCTCCGTCCACAGGATTCTCCAGGCAAGAACACTGGAGTGGGTTGTCATTTCCTTCTCCCCAGCAAATATGTAAGCCCTGCAAATAGTCCTGCTGAGAGGGCCAGTGGATTTAGGGGTTCACCCAGGGTCCTCTGCCCTTGGTCAACACAGCCAAAACCAGGACTTCCCTGGTGCTCCAGTGGTGAAGACTCTGCCTGCCAATGCAAGGAACACGGGTTCAATCCCTGGTGCAGGAAGATCCCACCTACCAGGAGCAACTAAGCTTGAGCACCACGACTACTGAAGCCTGAGTGCCTAGAGACCACGCTCTGCAATAAGGCACTGCAATGAGAAGCCCTCGCTCACCGCAACTAGAGAAAGCCCATGAGCAGCAACAAACATCCAGGACAGCCACCCACCCACACACACCCCCACAGACAAACCGAAGTATCCTCTGTTCCAGGCAGAAATGCCACACAGGGCTCACCTGTCGAGTCAAGGTGACGAATCACAGAGGTCTAGCATTGAAAGAATGAAGCGTTCCTGGCCAGCTAAGCCCTGGCTGACTGTCTACCTGAAAACCCACTCTGGAGAGCTGCAGACAGCTGGGACTTGAGGACCTTGAGAGCAGCCTGACCAATTCCTTCCTTCTGTGGTTGAGGAAACAGACTCGTAGATTAAAAACTTCAAGGTCACCCAGCAAGTGAACACAGAGCAAGAAGGTGGCCGCCCAGCTGTTATTCCACAGCAGCCAGAACTCACTGCTGATGAAGTCTGAAAAACATGAGTCCACATTCGCCCTCAGTAAGCTGAGTGCAACAAAACATACTAATAATTTTTCTTTATTGTATTGAATCTTAAGTTGCCGGGAGTTCTCAATCTTCAGGATGATAAATATTTTTTAAAACTGGGTCTGAGCACTTGGTCTGGGTGAAGGATGTGTGTTATAATTTCTGTCCCATCAATGCAAGCTTCTGAAAGTTACATTAAAAGAACCTGTTACAAACAAAAAGAAATTTAGCTGTATATTGAATCTGCTGCTGCTAAGTCACGTCAGTCATGTCCGACTGTGTGACCCCATAGATGGCAGCCCACCAGGCTCCCCCGTCCCTGGGATTCTCCAGGCAAGAACACTGGAGTGGGTTGCCATTTCCTTCTCCAATGCATGAAAGTGAAAAGTGAAAGCGAAGTCGCTCAGTTGTGTCCGACTCTTAGCGACCCCATGGACTGTAGCCCACCAGGCTCCTCCGTCCATGGGAGTTTCCAGGCAAGAGCACTGGAGTGGGTCGCCAGTGCCTTCTCAGGTATACTGAATCTACTATTCCCCAAATCTTTTCAAACTTTACTTTGGTTGTTAGAGTTTAAATAAAAAGCAACATTTCCAATATTGGCTCCTTCTTTTCATCTGGTGCCACAAAGGAAGAATCTGGTACAGAGAAGTAGGGGGTGGTCCCCAAGTAACTGAGGTTTCCCTGTAACCCCACCACAGAGACTACACGCTCCAGCCCGTTTCATAAGTGTCCTCAGCAAGTTCTGTTAAGTACACTAAGCACATTTCTTTTTAATGTCCCAGTTTAGATTGGCCTGTGAAGAGCTGAAAACAGAATTTCATCAGCCCTGATACCAGCCACTGAACTGCTTCACCAAGAACAACCCGATTCCCATCTGAACTTGCCAATGGGTAATAGCTGGTGCTTCAGGCTGCCACACTGGGGGTCAACCCATCCCATGCCAGGCTGAAGCCCCCTGTGCTGTGCTCTGGACCAGAAACCAGCTCTCACTCCTCCCCCACTGGACTGATGTCTCCCCTCCCCGCTGAGAGCTTTCCAGAGTGGCTGGCTCAGATCTGTGACAAGTGCTCCAAGCAGATGGGGCCCAAGTGTGAGCCCCAGAGGTGGGAGGACCCCCTGGGCAAACCCTGGAAGGAAGAAGCCAAGGAACACCTCGTCCTGCCCACCGCAGGGGGTAGATCCCACAGGAAATACATTATCTGGACCTCAGGGCCTCCCTCCTCCCAAGGGCCCCGGGATGCGCACAGGGTGTGTACTTTCTACAGAAGAAGGAGGCTGATCTGGAGAAAGTTCACTTTATTACAATCATCTGTAAAGCACACGTACACCAAGAATCTTTCAACATCGGGCTGTGAGTAAGGGGAGCCCAGTCCCTTCCTCACCCCAGCTGCTCAACCTCAGCTTTCCCGACATTTGGGGACAGATCACTCGATGTCGGGCTGGAGGGGAGCCACAGCTGTCCTGCGTGGCGCAGGGTATTTAGCAGCATCCCTGGCCTGCACCCGCCAGATGCCAGTAGTACCTCACCTCCCAGCTGTAATAACTAACATCATCTCCAGACAACGCCAAAGGTCCCCTAGGGGGCAAAGTCACTCCCCTAGGTTCCTTGAGAACCTGTGGGCTATGGAAATACTCTGGGCACGGGCACAGGTTGGGGAAACAGAAGCAATTTCCACCTCAGAGCAGGTGTCAGCCTGGCACTTCTCACTCATCATCTCCCTGGATACAGGGATTCTGTGGGGTGGGTCTCCTCAATCCCATTTTACAGGAGAAAGATTCACATGACATTGAGTGACTTGTTCAAAGCTGCCCAGATGAGCAAGAAGTGGGGCCTGACTTTGTAAGCTGGGATCACACCCCAAACCCAGCTCCCCACGCCTGTGGTCCTTCTGTCTGAACCAGAGCTCCTCTGTGGGACTGATGAGATTGTGGCCACGGTGCCCTCCCGTCCCCCTCACCCACGCAAAGAAAGCAGTTACATCTTGGAGGGAGAGGGGGAGAAGGAGGAAAAGGAGTGTTTCATGTGGAATCTTTCTATTTCATAGCTTTGGTGTTCATAAACCGTTTTTTTTCCTCCAAGAACCAACTTGACGGGGATTACTTTTTTCTCCGTAAGATCACAGAGGTCTCACACTGGAAAGGGAAGATGTGACAGAAGTCTGGGTTGGTCTCTGGTTACCGAAATAAGGAGGAAAGAATTGTTGCCAGGCTTCACGGAACTTTCTGGATAGCCATTTTGCTCTGTCAGTTAATATTCACTAAGAACGGAATTAAGCCTGAAGATCATGTATTTAGTTTATTTTTAAAGAGATCACTCACAGAATACTCAGGATACTCATAGCCCTTGGCCATGTTCTGATGGGCTTATGGCAAAAAGTACACTTCAGCCCAGCTTTTATTACAACCCCTACCCCGAAAGCTCACTTCGGAAAACACGGGGAGTTTGAAATGGACTTGTGAGCTCAGGTGTGCTCAGATACTTCTCACTGGACTGGGGGATGCTGGCCTCCTGAGGCTCTGCAAGCTGCGTGGGTACTCACACAGCCCACACTTAAAGGGTCCCTGCTTCCAGACTGCTCTGGAGAAATGGATTCATTTGCATTTTCAATATGGGGGCAAAGAAGAGAAAATGGCAGTCTGAAGCCCAGAGGACAGACTCACACAAGACGACAAAAGGGTTCCTTCTCTGACAACATGGCACTCCGTGAGCAGCTGGGGAAAGAGATTCACTAGCCTCCACAGTCTAACTTTGGAGGGAAAAGTTTAAAAAAAGAGGCCGGTGGGGAGGGGAGTGGGGAGCGTGGAGAGCAGCTTTTGGAGACTGTTAGATCATTATCTCGGCTTAGACCCTTTTTTCTGAAGAAGAGAAAACCGGGGCTTGAACTGCAGATCAGCCTTCCACTAATAAATGCCTGAAGACTGAGAAATGTCTTTGATCTCTTACAAAATAAAAAGGCAGGGCTCCAAAGAGTCACCTCCCCTGACAACTGCTATTTCTCTTGTCTTATCTGCCAGTGAACTTCAATATTAGCTCACTTCGCTAAACAAACAACTCTTATTACGAGACTCTTAGTCATTCTGTTTTCCACTTTCTTCCAGCAGAAACCATTAAGGTCTGAGCAGCCTCTCCGGGGCTGTCTTTTCCCAGACCCAGTTCCCAGCCTTCCACCTCCTGCCCCACCAGGTCTGCATGAACTGAGCCCCATGAATCACTTCCTGTGGGCAGACTGCACGTTTGGGGATGGGATTTTCTTTGTCTTTTTTTTTTTTTTTGGAGAAGATTCTCACAGTTGGGCCTCAAGGAGTGGAACCAGGCAATGATGATGATCACTCGCTGCCTTGTCCTATTAAAACAAATCAAAGTTTCCAAAGACATATAGAAAATGTCAGGCGGTGTTCGTGACTAGGGGAGTTGGGGGGTGGGGGTGGGGGAGAGATGAAGAGGACAAATGAAGAGTTTTTCTGTTAATTGCTCAGTTTTGACTTCCTTCATTATGAGTCACTGGCCAGAGAGATAAAACAATGTCATAAGCACTATAGAGCAGGCAGGGTAAACCTGGCAACTTTCTGTGACATTTGAACTGAGGAGTAGGGCTTCTAGAAAACGTTCACTCAAGCTCCAAGTTGACAACCATTTCTGGTGAAATACCGTACAATACGGGTTGGGAAAGGAACAGTCTCACATTTCAGTGTTAATCACATTTACCACTCTTTCCCTTGTTTTTGAGAGAGGCCCACAAATGGGAAGGAAATCTAAAAATCAGGGGCTATATGTATAACTGATGCACTTTGCACAGAAACTAACACAACACTGTAAAGCAACCATACTTCAGTAAAAACTAACTTTAAAAAAGGAAATAGGCCCCAAAGCCTTAAGTAAGAATCCTCAAACCTTTCAGGGCAGCCACTGTAGGGGAGCTGGAAACAAGAGAGGGGTGGGAAATGACCACATTTCTAGAAAAAGTGAGTTTAAGGCCCATGAAGTTAAACAGCTACCTTTGTAAGCAGAAAAGACAGCATTTGCAGGACACCAGTCTCTAACATTCCACAGACACTCTGCCTCTCTCTGGCCCAAAGCTTTACAAGCTTACATAAGCAGTTTCCATCTAACTGGTAACAAAGAATGGGTGTCCTGTATGCTCTGGGCATCACTATCCTGAGGACAATTTAAGCAGCCAATTAGCATTCCTTTCAGACTTAGGGGACAGACTTCCTATTGTCTCTCAACAAAAGGTTCTGGTTCACTGGGGGCAATTGCACCTAAGACAGCAAAGAACCCCTATGGGCAGGAAGATGGGAATTCCCAGTAAACAAGAAGGGAGGACTTCAGAACTTACACAGGGTGGCAATCACCTGCCCCTTAAGCTGGCCTCAAGGACTAAAGAGCTCTAGGCTAAAAGCTGCATCGCCAACCACCACCCCCCACCGACCCCGCCCCCAGCAGCTCCACTCGGGAAGCTCCAGGTGAAGCTCCCTCCCCTCGGGTCCGGTACCCTTACAACTCTCTCCCACACCCAATGCACCCAGTCCCAGCCAAGTACCCACAGAATACCTGCCCACCCACCACCTCATCAGATGCCCACTTCCCAAACAGCACACAGGTATTTAGAGGCTTGCATTACAGGTATGGAAATTCACGGTGCTTCGCTGGCTCAAGTTGTTGAGGTAACATGTTGTTGCCATAGTGCCAGAGTGTGGGGCTTTTGCATCCACAGCCAGAGATCTTCAGTCCTCGGTGGTATGCTGACATGGTCTAGGGGTCCAGAGGCTCCCTTCGGCCCAATTATGCCTCCAGCTTAAAGATTACCCCTATTCTGTGGCTCTTCCTGCAGAAAGACCACTCGCTGTTCTCCCCTCTTCAAAGACTTACAGACCTTACTGTCCAACACTCATCAAACTCACCATCACCATCACCCGGGATGATAAAGTAACTTCCATGTGTACCTGGCTTCTCCTCCCAGCAAAGACAGGAGCTCCTTAAGGACAGGAGACCCAACTTAAAATAACTTCCCCAGACCCCTGGATGGAGCATGGGGCTTGCATGTTACATTTGTTCACAAGTAGGTCAGGGCAAGGGAATTACTCCTCTGGGCAGCAACAATCAGAAGATGGAAGTAACAAAGACAAACCTCAGGCTGCATCCTAGCCTTATGAACCCAATCAAGACACGAAGCCTTGTAGTAAAGGGACCCACAGATGCACGTTACTGCCAGAAACCCAATGCCAGGAATGTTCTCGAAGCAATCAGCTGGTGTCGAGAGATGCCATCAAAAACAGCAGGGGAATGACAGCCACAGGTGCCAGTTCATTCTGCTAAAGCAGCCAGTGGCGGGGTGCAGAGGGCTGAAAGGCTTTTGAGTGAGGAAGTCCTGCCTGCTTCACGTATCATACCAGAGAGAGACAAAGTCATATGGGGCTAAGGTTGTAGGCAGACACAGGCTAGAAGGCTTTTCGATGAATTTACTCAACAAATATTTGTTGAGTGGAGATTTTATCAGTGTTGAAGTTACTGGCAGAGAACACACGCCCAACAACTCTGGGTCTACGCCAGGGAGTGGACTAGAGCGCCTGTGGTCCCGCGCTGGCTGTGCTGCTTAGAGGTGAGGGGTCTCTAGGTATGGAGCATCCCATCTACACAGTGGGTTCAGGGACTTCCTTGGTGGCCCAGTGGTTAAGACTTTGCCTTACAATGCAGAGGGTCTTGGTTCGATTCCTGGTCAGGGAACTAAGACCCCATGTGCCTCATGCCCCGCCCCCCAAAAAAAGAACTAGAACATAAATAACAAAAGCAATATTGTAACAGATTCAATAAAGACTTTTAAAATAGCCTCATGTTTAAAAATCCTTAAAAAAAATGATGGGTTCTGCTAATCTCTCGTGTCTGCTTGCTTTCTAGCACTGACAGTTCACCTACCTGAGAAACACACTAATTTGCCGTGAAAAGGATCTTTAGAATGGTTGTGTTTACACCTTCCAGCTCCCTGACTGCCTTTACGCATGCAGGGCCTTGGAAGAAACAAACCTGAATCATCAACAGCTGCAGAGCAAATACATGATCAAGAAGAGGGACTACCACCTCAGAAACGAAACACACAGCAAGGGGAAAAGAGAAAACGTCACGCCTTCCACTCTTTCTGCAGGTTAGAAGAAAACAGTCCCCCAAAGCCCAAACCTAACAGCAGTATCAGCAAAACTGTGGCAGTCACAGCTGTGAGGCGATAGTAAAGGATAAATTGGTATCAAACAAGTTCCTGAGAGAGAAGTTGGCCTCAAACCAGAAAGGTGGGACTTCCCTGATGGCCCAAACCTCAGGCTCCATCCCAGCCTTATGAACCCAATCAAGACACGAAGCCTGGTAGTAAAGGGCTTCCAGCGGCTAGGACTCTGCACTCCCAATACAGGGGGGCCAGGTTTGATCCCTGGTCAGGGAACTAGATCCCACATGGTTCAACCAAGACCCAGTGCAGCCAAATAAATAAAAATAAACATTTAAAAAGAAACCCGGAAAGGTAACAGGCGGCAGAATTGTTGACCTCAAAGGTCAGAGGTCAGGAAATGGGTGCTATGGCTCACAGACGTGGTCACACTCGTGGCTTAGCTTCGGTGGGATTTGCCCAAGACACAGGAATGAATACAGATGACCTCGTGTGGTTTGTTCCAGATTCAGGAATCAGAGGGCTTTGGGGCTGGGGCTGGGGGCAGGGGCTCTAAAATGAACCATTGCCCTTCCTCTCCCTCTTTCTCTCCACTTAGGAGGAGACCGAGGCCCCAGCAGAGACAGCATCACCCCAGGGCCCCTTCCGTTCTTTTTTTTTTTTCTACTCCAGGAATCCATGATCCCAAAACTATCTGTGGCCTGAAATGGAAAACTCAGCTGTCAGGGAACAAAAAAGCTAAGCCCACAACAAACGGCAGGGCTCCCCTCCAGGGCAGGAAGACCAGAGGGTGTCTGGGCAGGAGGACCGCCTTCTGGCGCTTCCCACCCTCCGCACAGCCAGCTGTCGGGCCCCAGCGCCCTCCCAGCCCATATTCCAAGGAGGCCGGGCCCATCTCCCTGGCTCTGTAAACAATTCTGCCCTCCCCTCCCTCTGCCGCCAGAGCGCAGAACACCCCCTGACACTGGGGCCTGGACTGTTTGGTAACAATGGAGGGAACATTAAACAAGGGTGGAAAACGGGAAGTGAATCACTGAATTCTCAAGCAGGCTCCTTGGAAGGGGCAGGGTAGCGGGAGAGGAGGCTGGGGCCCCCCGGGGAGGCCCGGCAGACGGTGGGGGAAAGTTTCCCGGATGTTCTCTTCTTGCCCCACAATAGGGTGCCCCCCGGCTCTGCCTGCCTTCCGGCACCAGGCAAGCTCAAATTCCTGAGTCATCTTGGCTGCTTCGAGAAGTATCTCGGATGTTCTCTGCTCAGGCACTAGGTGGAAGCGGGTGGAGAAGCAAGAAGAGCCACTTCTCCACAAAAGGACCCAATTCTGTCCCCACAGCCCTTCAACAGTCTGACCCTGACACTCGGCAGATCCTGGCCTCCCCAGTAAAGGGAATGGCTTTGTCTCCTCTTTCCCCTGCTCATAGCATCAGTTATTTATATGGAGATTTTCCACAGGACAATGGCAGGGCACGACTTGAAGGGGCATCTAAGTGAGACACACGCTGTCCCCTATCCCCCGCCCCCGCCCAGTCTGTACTGATTCCCACTCAGCCCAGGTGCCACGCCAAGCTACCTCCAGCACCATCGCTCACCTCCACTGTCGACCACACACCTTGGATCTGCACCGCACCTCCAAAGTCTGGTCTCTGCCAGGATTTTGCCCTGTTTCATTCAACTGGTGTGTGGAACGCTGTGGGTGCATGCGCTCACATGGAGCAGTAGCTCCATGCGTCTCTGGGAGAGGCAGGGAGACGCTCCAGCAGCCCCAGTCTGTAGTTACTGAGGGCCTACTATGTGCCAGGCACTTAGCAAGCACCTCGGTTTGCTCAACTTTGCAAAGGATCAAGGACTAAAGGACCAAACCGTGCACCATTGAAGAGTCAGTGTGCAGGAGCAGGGCCAAGGGCGCCCCACAGTTGGTGCAAATCTGACCTAACTTCTGCTTTCCAGGCTCTCTTTTCACAACTAGCTTTTCCCATACCTGCCTCACCTTCATTCCAGAGGTAACATCAATCAGTTGTTTCCTAAAGCAAGTTCTTTGCTAAGCACTTTATGCTTATATACTTTTATCCTGTTGGACAGGGCCCTGTTTTGTAAAAGAAGACCATGAAGTTCAGAAAGGTTAAGATTCTTCCACAAGGTCACACAGTGAGCAGGAGAGCAGAGTCAAGCTCTGAACTCCAAACGCAAAGGCCTAGGGTCTTTCCATTGGATCAGGCTGTTGCCCGGCATACTCACTTGCCGTGAAGGAGACATGGTGGGAACAAGGTGAGACTAGGGACCAGGAACCAGATTCCAGCTCTGGCTCCTCTCTCTGCCACCTGGGTGACCTTAGGGAAGGTGTCTCATCTCCCAGGGCCAGTTCAAATGTGAGAACATGATAGAAACTTCATCTGAGGACAATTTATGTCGTTGTCTATGCTGGTGGCATTTTACATGGTACCAGCAGCTTTGAGCAGAGACTAAGGAGATGAACAATTTCCTCCTAAGTCCACTCAAGTTTGCCAAGGTTTTCTTGACATTCCCATCCTCAGAGATCATGAGAGTGAAGGTCTGAAGCAGTTGCCTGGGTTCCTCAAGTCCCAGTCCTGCTTCAGTGACTATGTGTGACTTACTCCCGCTCCCCAAACCTTAGTTCTCATCAGGTTGGACCAGATATCCCCAAGGTCCCTTCTCGGACAATGTGACTAACTATTAATCAGCAGCTCACTGTTGTTTTTTTTTTTTTCTCACACAGAGAAGACTTCCTCCAGGCAAATGAACAATGAAAAAAGGAACACATTTCCAACACCCCAGTAATACCATTCTGTTCTGGCTCCCGCTGGGGCCTGCCCAAGTGCCGGGAACTAGCTCCCATGGCCAGCTCTGACCCCGGCCTCGTGTGTGGTTTGCAAGGATGAGGGAATCCACAAGGTTACCTTCCTGCCTGTGCTCTGCACGCACGCTCCGAGCAGGAATCACAGAACTGCGGAAACTGCAGTCTGTCCCCATGCCTAGTCACGGAAGAACCGCAGGCAGGGAAGGCGTACCTGTTGCAACACTCAGCATCGGCCACTGAGAAGATTACAGAATGCAAGCTGGTACCATCCTGTGTCTAAAAGCACCACGGTTCTACCCCAGGTAGGATGTCAGAACCTCATGAGCAAATCCATTATTGGCTGTGATGTGAAGTCCTTCTGTGCTCCCAAGTCCCAACAGGAAACACTAAATAATTACTGATTTAATTAAGTGAAAACTGAGGGCCAAATTCATTCTACACCAATATTTGCTCTTTCAAAGGGCATTTTCAAAAGGAAAAAAAAAAACTACTCCTCCATAAGAAACTTTTAAAACATAATAAATGAGAGAAAACCCAAGTGTACATATTCCCCTCGGACATAATATTTTATATGGATCACATACTTTTGACAGCCTCAGCTAAAATTCTTTGCTTTTAAACATGAAGAGCAAAACTCCTGTTTATATCCATACAGTGAAATATTACCCAGTTATAAAAAGGAATTCATGATTGCAACATGCAAAAACATGAAAGAATCTGAAAATAATTATGCTACGTGAATGAAAGTATCCCCCCCCACCAAATAAAAGGAGTACACCCTGTACAATTTCATTAGTGTAAAATTTTAGGCAGTTTAAACTAATAAACAGTGACAGAAAGCAGACCAGTGGCTGCCTGGGGACTGAGGGGCAGCAGGCAAACAGGAAGGCAAAGGTACAAATGGGCAGAAGGAATCTTCTGAAGGACACGTTCATGATCTTGATCGTGCCGATAGTTTCATGTGTGTACATATGTCAAACTCAAACTGCACACTTTCAATAAGTGTCATTTACTGTATGTCAATTATATCTCATCTATTGCTCCAACAGACAGTGTCAGAGCTATCTCTCTGTTCACTGCATGACACACTGAAAAAAGCCAGTGTTGACACAGGAAAGCATAATGACTACATTACGACGTTCTAAAAAGGCGTGACATAAACACACACTAATGCGTTTGCTGAAAAAGTAGTTATGGCCTCTCTGGTACATGAACGTCTTAACTATCTAGTTATTCACATAAAACTGTGTGCAGATCCATGACTGGAGACACTGCTTGTAACAACTGTTCATCAATGAAAAGCCTCAGAGCATCACAGAGCAGGTCTCAGAACTTCAAGTTGGCATTGGAGAATAAACTGTACACAGAGACTCCAACCCCTGCCACAGTAGTGTGGGGACTGGGGTGTGTGCAGGGTGTGGTCTGGCCAGGAATGATCCACAGAGCAAAGGGACATGCCAGGGAAATGATGGTGGGGGGATGTTTAAACCCAGGAGCAAACCGCCAGGTGTGCTGTGCGCCGAGCACTCTCTTGCACACGGACTCACATCCCTGTGTTCATGTTCAACATGGTGGGCCCAGCTGGTGAAGTGCAGGGATCCTTTCAAGCATCACAAGACTATTTTGTCAGCTTTTTAAAAAAAAAAAATCTTTAAATGTTGAGGTCACTATAGCTTCACCAAAATTCAGCACAGTGGTTTGCAAATGTCTTAAGACATTGGCAGCCTCTACAATCAATCCAGACTCCCCTATATCCACCTCCTATTCCCAAACCAGATGTAAACACTCTGTTCCCCTCAAGAAGCCTGAGATTTGGGGATGGGAAGGCTGTATATCAGGGCACACCACGGGGATACTCGTGGCTCAGGCAGTAAAGAATCTGCCTGCAATGTAGGAGACCGGGGTTCGATTCCTGGGTTGGTAAGATCCTCTAGAGAAGAGAATGCCAACCCATTCCAGTACTCTTGCCTGGAGAATTCCATGGACAGAGAAACCTGGCTGGCTACAGTCCACGGGGTCTCAAAGAGTTGGACATGCCTGAGTGGCTAACACTACCTAGGACATGCCAAGCGGCAAACACACTCAGCACACTTAAGATTGACACTAGGGGGAAGAAAGGAGGGGGCAGATTAACGAGGTGAGAGACAGAGGGTAGCCATGCCCGAAGGACAGTCCTTCCAACCTGTTGGTGATACGTCCTCAAAAGTTCTGCAGAAAGACCGAGTTCATTGCCAGCCCAGCCCGGGGGTCGAGTATTTCTAGTATAATTCCACACAAACCATGGAGGCTCTGCAAATGTTCACAGATGGTGATGAATTCCTACTTCTGGCCAAGTGCACAGGGAAAAACCCCAGTTCTTAAACATCTGAATGCTGACAGTCCTGAAACAATCGGGGGGTGGGGGTGGAAGATATGAAGAAGAATGAACACACACACAAGAAATTAAAAATGGAATAGTTTAGCACCATGGGTAAGAGAACAGTGAAAGTCAGCTGTCTGGTCTGGGACTGGGTTCCTCCTAGCCCAGGTGTGTGTCCGTGAGCAAGCTACTTAAGCTCTCTGTGCCTGAGCTGTCTCAAACCACCCTGGGGGCAGGTAGTATCATCCCCAATTTAAAACTCATGGTGCTGGAAACCGGAATATGTGAGCAACATTACAAAGCATCAAGAACAGACCCTCCCAGAGCTTGCGCCCCCCCACCCCGCGCCTCCCCTCAGCCCCAGGTGGGCTGCATCGGTTTTCATCAGCGTTGAACTGGCTTTCCTGGGGCACCTGGCCCCTTGTTCAGCTGCCAGAGCACAAATAAGCCAGTACCTGCTGGAAGCCCATCAGAAATAAGAATCACAAACCCAAAAAAAGCATTAAGTAGAGACTGTCACACAGAGTGAAGTTAACTCAAAGAGAAAAACAAATATCACATATCCACGCATGTATGTGTGGGATCTATAAAATGGTATAGATGATCTTATTTGCCAAACAGAAAGAGAGACACAGATGTAGAAAACGAACGTATGGACACCAAGCAGGGAAAGGAGGTGGGAGGTTGAACTGGGAGATTAACACTATGTATAAAATAGATAACTAGTGAGAGTCTCCTGCACGCTCAGGGAACACACTCAGTGCTCTGTGGTGACCTAAATGGAGAGGAAGTCCAAAAAAGGGGGATATCTGTACACATATAGCTGACTCACTCTGCTGTAGAGCAGAAGCTAACACAACACTGTAAAGCAACTATACCCCAATAAAAATTTAAAAAACAAAAAAAGAGTTTAAGGTCCAGGAATCTGGTGGGTAAGCAGGAGGCAGCCGCAAGGTATTCGATTTCCTGGATAATCAAAGACCAACTCAGAGGTCCTCTAACCCAGTTCAGTTCAGTCGCTCAGTTGTGTCCGACTCTTTGAGACACCACGGACTGCAGCACGCCAGGCCTCCCTGTCCATCATCAACTCCCGGAGCTCATTCAAACTCATGTCCATCAAGTCGGTGATGCCATCCAACCATCTCATCCTCTATCATCCCCTTCTCCTCCCGCCTTCAATCTTTCCCAGCAGTAGGGTCTTTTCAAATGAGTTACTTCTTCTCATCAGGTGGCCAAAGTGTTGGAGTTTCAGCTTCAGCATCAGTCCTTCCAATGAATATTCAGGACTAATTTCCTTTAGGATGGACTGGTTGGATCTCCTTGCAGTCCAAAGGACTCTCAAGAGACCTCTCCAACACCACAGTTCAAAAGCATCAATTCTTTGGCACTCAGCTTTCTTTATAGTCCAACTCTCATGTCCATACATGACTACTGGAAAAACCATAACTTTGACTAGACGAACCTTTGTTGGCAAAGTAATGTCTCTGCTTTTCAATGTGCTGTCTAGGTTGGTCATAGTTTTTCTCCCAAGAAGCAATCATTTTTTAATTTCATGGCTGCAGTCACCATCTGCAGTGATTCTGGAGCCCCCCAAAATAAAGGCCTCTCAGTGTTTTCATTAGTTCCCCATCTATTTGCCATGAAGTGATGGGACCAGATGCCATGATCTTCGTTTTCTGAATGTTGAGTTTTAGGCCAACTTTTTCACTCTCTTCACCTTCATCCAGAGGCTCTTTAATTCTTCTTTGCTTTCTGCCATAAGGGTGGTGTCATCTGCATATCTGAGGTTATTGATATTTTTTCTGGCAATCTTGATTCCAGCTTGTGCTTCATCCAGCCTGGCATTTCTCATGATGTACTCTGCATATAAGTTAAATAAGCCGGATGACAATATACAGCCTTAACGTACTCCTTTTCCTATTTGGAACCAGTCTGTTGTTCCATGCCCAGTTCTCTTTTAACCCAACAGCCTCAGAATACAGCACTCCATTCGAAAGGTCTGCCAAACACAAGGCTGAATGCAGCCTGTTCCTCTGTGATTTCTGCCTCCCGCTCTTAGAACATTCAAGGACCTTGCAGAAAAAGTGTCCTTGGCTGGGCACTCTCTGCTCCAGGTCGTCATGCCCAGGTCTTCCCTCAGATGAAGACCATCTCCTAGGGACTTTTGCATTAAGCTGACATCCAGTGAACTGTCCTGGGCCTGAGATCTGGGCCCCAGGTTCTCCATCCACATCCCGTCTTGAATTTCCCCCACTGCATCCATCCTGGTTATAATCCCAGGGGAGAGGCAGGGACGCAAAACAGTGCACGATATAAAGAACTTATCAGCATGAGTAGGACAGCTGTCTCAAAACATTAAACCCCAAACACGGCATAACAGAGAAAGTGCTTTGAACATAACAGGTGCTCAATAAATATTTATTGTGCAAATGAATGCTCCATTGAAGTCAAGGCAAGCGCCTCTCTCCTCTTCCCCACTCATTCGTGGTCAATTTGGGCAGCTTCCTGAGAAACTTCCCACTGCCGGAATCCAGAGACACAGAAGAAAGCCACCAATTAATTGGTCTGGGCCGGAGGTTGAAAACAGGCAGCAGCCCACAGATGTTGTGCTTGGCCTACACACAGATTTTTAAATTTTTAAGTTAGTTGCCAACTTTTAAAAGCTGGGAGATTTCATATGTAAATCTAGATTCTGGGCCTCTCTTGGGAAAAAAAAATCAGAAGATCTGGCAACCCTTGGCTGATGCCATGTCACCGATGCCCCTTTAGATGAGAAATGAATCACGTGCCACTCTGTCTTGACCAGGCCCCAGCCTCCCACCTTCTGCCTGTCCCTGGGAGCATCTCAACCTGCAACTCTTGCCTGTTCTTCCAATGTGGGAAGCACTGCTTCTTATAAAACAAAATGGAACCTGAAGGGCTGAGGGACATTTGTAAGGCAACGATACAACGTTCACTTGGGACAGTTCAACTCACACTGTCCTCGTGTCATTAGTAAATGCATCTCCTTTCACTTGCAGAGTCCCAGTTTGAGTAGCAAATTGTATGGCTACCCAGAGCCTCTGCCAGCTCTAGACTTGCCTGGATCAACCCAAGAGCTCAATACCCAAAGCCCGAGAAGGAAAGTCCCTTGATCTCTCTACAGTTTCCCATCCTGAAGATGTCAGACTTCTAGAGGGGTTCACTCCACAAAGCAGGCCTTCAAACAGCCTGCAGGGCCTCATGGTGGCTTTCTCAAAGCTGTGGCAGTGGCCAGCCCTGGAGGATCTGTAACAGTGAGTGCCAGGGAAGGCTGGGGAGGTGTGGCCAGGACTACACTTGGGGCAGGCAGAGGAAGAGAGAAAAGAGAACAGAGAAGGGAGTTTAATAACAACCCCATCTCTGGGTACCATTTCTCTTGCTTGAAATCACAGGGAGAACTAAGGCTATCTTATTTTCCGTGGAGACTAGGGAAGAAGAGAAAATGGCAGCCTTGACGGTGAGACAAGTCATCAAGGGTCATCAATTTGTATTTATTGTCTCTTCTAGAATCTTCTACCCTCTTGGATCAAACACGTTGACTTGTCAGGGCCCGGAGCCTGGCTTCCACCCATGCTGATGAAAAGACAGACTTACTGAACCTTTAACTGAGTGAGGTTGGGTCAGGGTTAAAAAAAAAAATCTAAAATCTAGTTATCCAACATCTGGGGGGCCTTTACCATAGCCAGCGGAGGTACCTTGCTTCAGACGGGGTGCTTTGCGAAGACACAGGCACAGGAAGGCAAGCAGGTGAGCCTCTTTTCACACTGAACAGCAACACCCCGCCAGCTCCAGGCCCCAGGCTGCAACATTCTTAAGCATTTCCTAATACCCCTCCAACCCAGCCCCGGCCGGCCGAGGAGGAAGCTTTGCATTTAACCCTGAAATCAAAGTATTCCCTTTCCAATCTTTAAAGGGTTAAAGGCCAGGGAGGGAATGATTTCCCTGAGGAAGGAGGGTAGCAGAACGGGCTCCCTCTCCCTAATACAAATTCTGGCAAGAGCAGACAGTGCGCAGAGGGGAAAGGCAAGGCCGGAAATCAAGCACTGCTGTCTTGACATTTTATCCGAAAACCTGACGTAACTGGATCTCACAAGG
>SJYR01001131.1:696830-753507 GCA_006410655.1 Kobus ellipsiprymnus | reverse complement strand
GAGAGGAAGCATTAAAGAAAAAAGCCAAAAAGCCTACTCTAATAATAGTCTCCAGAATGTATTTACTCACATGAAAGGTCCAGATGACCCTGGGAGCTCCAGATGGCACAAGTTCAAATTTATTTGCAATTAAGCATGGAGGCAGGGTCAAGTTTTAAATCCAAGGCAAAGGATTTGTAATTTTGGAATTTAATATAAATAACGATTCAGGGGCGGGCAGACTTGCTCTCTCTCTGAAGCTGCTTCCCCCGCCTTAGGTATTCAGTCTTCTTCCAAATGCTGATCATTTGGTGGTTCAAACACATTCCAACGGAGTTATTCGGCTTTACAAACAAAACACTACAAAGTCCTGGCTGGGAAGGACACACACCAAATTCACGAGAGTAAACACCTGTGAGAAGAAGGGAGAAGAATGGGAGGTGGGTGGGCTAACAGGAAGCCTTTAGCAGAGTAGCTTTAGGGTTTTGTTTTGGTTTTTTAATAAAGAAATAAGACATTACAGGTATCTGAAGTAAACATGGAAAAATATTAACACTTGTTATATCCAGTAGAAGGTTCATAAGCAAGATATAGTATACCTGTAGCTTGTATGTTTCCAATTTTTGTATCATGAAAACACACTCACAAAACCCCAACAACGGCCGCTTGGAGAAGGTGTCTGAATCAGCACAGAGCCAGCTGAAAAAATCAAAGTTCAAAGTCCTCTGGTATGTAAATACTTAGCAAATTCTTGGCCTGAGAGTATATACACAACATATTAACCTGTCTCTGCCTTCTAAAATTTTTGTTATCATAGGAGAAAAAAATTTTTGTTTTCTTTTTTAAACAAATGAGTGTAAGGGAAAATGAAAACTGTTATTGAGAGATGGCCTACTTGGTGTCTGGTACTTTGCGAGAAGTCTGGGGTATCAGCTCATCTAAGGTTTAACAACAAAGAAGGCTATTGTGACCCCTTCCTTTCAAGAGGAGGATACTGAACTTCCAAGGGGCCAATCACTGGTCCAAGGTCAGGCATTCAGCAAGGAGAGCAGAGAAAGGCAGGCTGGGCTCAGGGGTGAGAGAGATTCATGGGGCCCCATCTTTCTTACCCTCAGTTGGGGTTATTCTCTGTGGAGTCCCCCTCTCTCCCCTACCAATTTACGCGTCACCCTTACAGGGTCAGAGCCCAGATCGCCAAGCCATGGGACAAGGAACCTTTCCCAAACACAGCCCTTCCCTGCTGTCCTGTCTGCAGCCCTACAACTGGGCCAGCTCCATCCCCAACATCTCCCCACACCCACGCTCCTAGGACAGCACCACCTACCGGGGCGCATCTTCCCCAGGGTGACCCTGGGAGGTTCTGAAGGGCAGAGGGCTTGGAAGGCTCACCTACTGTTGCCTCTTCAAACCTCAGGGTCCTCCTCTGTAAAATAAAGAATTGTGGCTCCATCTCACATGATCGCGCTTAGGACTGGGTGCAAGAACACACCTACGGGACCTGGCAAGGTCACAGGCAAATATTTATCGTCGACACAATGGTCCTTAACAACTCCAGGTAAATACGGTTTCTCCCGGCACCTAGATTTGAGATTCTTTAAGAGCAGGAGTCATGCCTTTTGTGTTCTCACAGCCCCCACAGTACCCTACAGGTGTCAGGGGAGGAGAGGAAGCCCGAGAGGCTGGGGCGGGGTTGAGCGTCCACCCAGGAAAGAGCTGGGCACCTTGAAGGAAGGGTCCCTTCCACCCTTTAAGACATCCAGTTAGGAAGGAAAACAACAAAAGGACAGGGAACTCTCACACGTGGCTTTTCTTAGAGCTGCTCTGTCAATTTGTGTGTGTGTAAGTAACACACACACGTGAGGGAGTAGGACCACGGGAGATGACATCACAGGGCTTCACTTCAAACAGGCCAGGGGGACAGCATTCACAAAGTCTCTGGTGACTCAGGGACCTCTCAGAGCCCTGGCTCAGGGAATTCCCTGGTGCTCCAGCAGCTGACACTCCAGGCTCCAGAGGCAGGGGGCCCGGCTTCAACCCCTGGTTGGGAAACGAAATCCTACATGCTACAAATAAAGAGTTTGAATGCTGCAACTAAAAAAGTAAACAGTCCCACATGTCACAAGGAAGGCAGAAGATCCCATGCGCCATAACTAAGAACAGGCACAGCCAAAACAAAAAAGCCCCAGTTCATCCAAGCCTGGGGAGGCGCAGGAAGAGGCCCTGCTACAAACAGCGAGACCCTGACACACATTACCTGCTAACTGACCACAGGCTGACTTCACTCCCAGAGCAGCAGATTCTAACGTGCCTGGGGGGAGTTTGGGGGGGTAACCCGGCTCCTTCAAGGGCGAGAGAGAAACCACTGCGTTCTCGCTTGACGCAGCATGCAGTATGCAGCAGCAATCTGACCCAAGTGCACGAACAGGGTGGCCCTGGACCGAGGGTTCCCTTCCCTCCACTCTAGCAAGGTGCCGCGTTAGATGAGAGCCCAGATCAGGCGTACAGGAGGCTGAAGCACACACTCCCAGGAGCAGAGGCAGCGGCGGCCAGAGCACTGGAGTCCAGGCTCTGGTCTCAGCGCTGGCGTTCCCAGCCAGTGACTTCAAGCAAGTCACTCACCGTCCCTGAGTCTCTCAGTTGCCTCATTCAGAAAATAGAAGGTTAGAACAGATCATCCCAATGATCCCTGCCAGTTTTAAAGTTGTTGGAAAGGGCTCTCTTCTGGGGAATATGTTTTTCTCTCTTCTGGGAGTCTGTTTTGCTCTCCCAAACTCAGACTTGAGTGAAAACCAGAGCAAGTCCTGGGTGTCACACCCGTCCCTCCCAACACCACGCCCCCTCAACACACACACCCATCTGCTTCTGCTAGTTTTGTATGTTTGTCCCTGAAAGTCCTTCTAACTCTCTTCTAATTTTCTAATTTGTACTTAATCACAAGGAACTGCACTTACATTTGGTATGGGGTTCACAAATGGAAAATACTAATGACTTTGTAAATTATTTTCAGATTTGGCTCCATAATTTCTGGCTGTAAGATTCCACTTTGTTTTCCTTCTCATTGTTTTTAGAGGCAAATGGAAATGCAGCCCACCCCTCCAAAAGTACATTAAAATTCCAATTAAGTTTTCATGGGAAAAAAAACAACAGCAGCAACATAATATTGGCATCTGGGGCAAACAAGCTGGAGTGTGGAAGATGGCAGCTATAAGCCTGGAAGTGTTCAAATGGGCTGAATGTGACATGGGTTTTCTCTGGCAAGAAGATAAGAGGTCCGGGAGGGCTGTCCCTAATCCCACCAGCAGCTCAGCAAATGCCACTTCATTCACCCTTCCATGAAGTCAGACTGTCGCAGGGCCTGCCTGGAGGGAGGCAAAGACCTTAGGGCCGCGTGGCTATGATCTCCGCTACTTGGGCTGGGCTGTTAAGTCCTGTCCTGGGTGGGACACTGGACTGGGCCGTCAACAAGCTGCACAGCATTTAAATGGGAGGGACCAGAGGGTGAGGAAGTTTAAAACATGGGTCAGAGAAGGAACAGATGAGGAAGCTGATGATGCGCTGCAGGGAGAAGTCCCAGGGGACACAGCAGAAGGTCCCCCAGGCCAGAAGACTCACCGGTAGGCTGTTCTCAGGTGCAGGGAAAGTTACAGGGAGGCTGACTTTTGCTCAAATCAAGGTGGACTTCATTGGAAGGAGAGAAAATGAAAGGGCTGTCTTAGAGTAATGATTTTGGAGAAGGAAATGGCAACTCTAGCATTCTTGCCTGAAGAATCCTCGGGACAGAGGAGCCTGGTGGGCTGCCATCTATGGGGTTGCACAGAGTCGGACACGACTGAAGCAACTTAGCATGCATGCATGCATTGGAGAAGGAAATGGCAACCCACTGCAGTGTTCTTGCCTGGAGAATCCCAGGGACAGAGGAGCCTGGTGGGCTGCTGAATGTGGGGTCGCACAGAGTCGGACACGACTGAAGCAGCTTAGCAGCAGCAGCAGCAGAGTCATGATTGGAGGGGGTCAGGAGCTCGTTAAGGATTTTTAAAAAGCCCGTCTTACATTGAAGGCACACACTCCTGGGTTACCTCACACTGTTACTTGATTCACACAAACCTTCTGCAAGGGCCACCACTCAGGCAAGGGTCACCACCAAGCTCCATATCGTCACTGGGCTTAGCCCCAAGTTCACACAGCAGGTAAATGCAGGTGCAGGGACCTGAGCGGGGCTCTCCCCTGGCTTCTTCCTCCCAGCTGATCCCCTCTGCCTCGCCTGTGGGGGCGCATGCAGATTCCTGGGGGCTAAATGCCATGCCACGAAGTATAAATGTTCCTTGACTGTCTCTCTCAGGAAAGGGTAGATGGTGAGGTGGTTCCTCTCCAAGCCCCCTGGCAGGGGCAGTGGGGAGAGAGACATTCACATAGCAAGTGGTTTAATCCTCAGGATTCACTTGCCGAGAGGTACTGTGAGGCTCACGCTGGGGCTCCCAGCCTGGGATCGTGCTGCTCAGACAGGGAAGGAGACCCACGCTCAAGTGTCTCTGATGTAAAGTCTTTATGGCTGGTGTCTCTAGGACTCGGCTCCTCCAGCCCCTCCCTACAAAGTGAACAGTTGGCTCAACACCCTCCGGTCTTCCACATCTCTAAAGTACGGGACCTCTCTAAAGTACGGGACCTCTCAGACGGCCAGCAGTGTGGACCAGGCTCCCTGCAGCTCGGTGGTGCTCCAGGAGGACCACACTCTGAAGTTGCCGGTCATCAGGAGGGAAAGGGGCAGACAGGAGGGACAAAGGCCTGCTCTGGTGGGGCTCTCACACACTGCACCCCTCATGTAATACAGCTTTCTTAGCTAGGCAGCCTCTGAAAGCAGCAGCATCTCCTTCTGCAGAGGATGGACTGACTGTTTCTGCCCCAACTTTACAGCTGGTAAAACAGAAGACCAGACAAGGTGGCACAAGAAGGGACAGGGGAAGCTGGGCTTCACTTTGAGATCAGTCCTGGACCCTGGTCACAGAGAGGCAGTGAGGAGTAAGGGCTGAATTGGGGCTCTGGAGAGACCAGCCGGGATTGAAATCCCAGCTCCTCCCGAGGTGTAGGACCTCAGAAAGTGCCGTGAGTCTGCGTCTCCGTGGCCTTCTCTTCCCATCAGCACTGGGAGGAATCCCTGAGGTTGATGGTGACGACGCCTGGCACACAGCAGACGTCGGCCACTACTCAACATCTGGTAGCTTCATGATTGCTCTCAGAAAATAAGACACCGCACACCAGACCCAAGAAATCTGTAAACATAGCTCAATGCCCGGCATATAGGAGCTCAATGACTGCCTGCTGGCTAGACAGACAGGCACACAGGAAGTCAAATACACAAAGCCCAAACCCCTCAGTTCTGAGAGCCTGTGGCCTCCATTCAGTTGCCATCCTGCACAAGATCTCTCCTCTTGGAGCCTCAGCTCACCGCACTGTGAAATGGGATAACTCAGTACTTCAGAGGATCGACGTGGGGTCTAAACAGGCTGATGGGCTGGGTCTTCCAGGGAAAAGGTAACACGTAGTAATTCCAGCTCAGAGCACGTACTCAGTAAATATTTGCTGAGTGAGTGAGGGCATGAAGGCACACATGCATTCAAGAACTTGCCCAATCCCAGCCTCCCCAAATTCTTGGGGTTTCTCCAAGCAGAAAGTCTCAGCTGCTCAGAGCCTCTTGAAGTGCCCGACATTCCCAGGTGGCAGCAGGAGCAGGGCCCAGCGTGCCGGCCTCTACAATGACTGCCCATCACGGGCTCCCCACCCCCAGCCTCCACTATCACCAGCACCATCCCCCACTGGTTTAAGAACCTGCGATTAGAAGGAATGTGTTTATACACACACATCACCTAACAAAGCAGCCCCAGACCTTCTGAACCTATGTCCCGAAGCCCTTGTTGAACAGGCCAGCCATGGCGCCCCTCTTGTGCCCTGTAGCTTTCTTTGAGCAGTTGGCCTGACTGCTATGCTGTGTGCGGATTTTCTTTCTCTATACAGAGGGAAACAGACAGGTGAATGGACGGCTCTGGAATCAGCAAGCCCTGGTCCAAATTCCACCTCCAGCTCTGACTGAGCAGCCTTGAGTAAGTTGTTTGGCCTCTCTGGGCCTCTGCTGCTTCCTGTGTAAAAATACACATGCTAGCCATCTACCACTGAAAGAACAACAAGGGCTGAGTGTCTAGGACAGCGCCGGGACACCAGACACTCACCAAATTCAAGTGTCTCCTGCTTCTGGTGTAGAGGAGACCTGAGCTCTAGCTCCACTCTGCTCCTCACTGGCTGTCACAGTGAGTCACAGGCCCTGTGAGTGCAAATGCTCCCCTCCAACATGCAGATGCTGGGACTTCCCTGGGTGTCCAGCGGCTAAGACTCCACACTCCCAATGCAGGGGGCCCGGGTTCAAGTCCTGGTCAGGGAACTAGATCCCTGCATGCTGCAACCAAAGATTCCGTGCGCCACAACAAAGACCATCATTAAATAAATTAAGTAAATATTCCTTTTTCTAAGTGCAGATTAGTTGACCAAACAAATCCCAGAGCCGTGCTGTCCAGTATGGCAGCCACCAGCCATACATACCTACATACACTAGCCATGTGGCCAGCCCGGAGTGACAGGTACTGTGAGTGGAGAGAACAAGCTAACTTCAAACATTTAGTGTGATCTTTTTAAAGGATGTAAAATGTCTCATTAAAAATGTTTATATTGAGTACATGCTGAAATGTTAATGCTTCTGGATACACTGTATTAAATAAAATATATTATTTAAATTAACTTCACCTTTTCTCCTTTTATATTTTAACATGGCTAGTAGATTTCAAATCCCACCTGTGGAGTGCACTCTACTGCTGTCAGAGAGCACTGCCCCAGGGTTTTAAGCAATCAGGAGTTTGTGCTGTGGGCACTAGTCTCCCCCTACATAGCCTGCAGTTTCTTCTGGACCCGTTAGTGCTTTCTTTTTTCCCCCAGAGCACTTAACACTGTAGCGTTCAAGGTGCGTACCGAAATGCTCTTAGGGACCTGATGAAGAAAGTCTTAAAATTTCAGACAGGCTCGAGCAGTCCCTGTGCACCAGGAACCATGTCGGTGGGTAAAAATACACCCCAGCTCGTTTAATCCTTACAGGAGCCACATTTCACAGGTAACAAAACTGAAGCTCAAAAACACTGAGTGCTTTGCCCAGGGCTACTAGATGGTCAGGGACAGCAGCCAGGACCCAGAGCCATGCAGGCCCCACTCCCTGTTCCAGGGGCATCTCTCTCCACCACACACATCCTGGAAAAGCTCCAGCCTCACAGTGTTCCACCTTCCACCCCCATGCTCTGCCTCCCATCCCCACCATCTAAGGATTTCCCAGCAAGTCAGAAATGACACACCACCGAGTGAGTCCATGTACAACCCTACCTGCATGTGGCCTGGGCTGGATTAGCTCAGAATGAATCACCTTTTAAAAGGGGTGAGTGATAGGGAAGGCAGATTCTAGCTTATTGCCTCTGAACTTCCTGGCCAGGGTACAGGTGGGAGCCTGGGAACAAGGAACTGGTGAGCAGTAAAAGGCCTGATGAGGTTGTTTTGCTTTTCCAGAGGAACTCATTAGCAAGGCTGAACAGCCCCAAGTTTCATAAACTCAACCCCATTAAAAATCGCCTCCCTGGGACTTCCCTGGTGGTCCAGTGGTTAAGACTTCACCTTCAAAGGCAGGGGGTGTAGGTTTGATCCCTGGTCAGAGAACTAAAATTCCACAAGCCGCCTGGCCAAAAAACAAAAACAGAAGCGATACTGTAACAAATTCAGGGCTTCCCTGGCGGCTCACTCAGTGGCGGAGAATACATCTGCCAACACAGGAGCCCCAGGTTCGATCCCTGGTCCGGGAGGATTCCACATTCCTCGGAGCAACGGGAGCCGTGCACCACAGCTACTGTACCTGTGCTCTAGAGCTTGGGAGCCATAACTACTGAGCCCACGTGCCACAACTATTGAAGCCCTTACGCCCTAGGGCCTGTGCTCCGCAACACGTCTGCACACCACAGCTACAGAGGAGCCCCCACTCGCTGCAGCTAGAGAAACGCCCGAGCAGCACTGAAGACCCAGCACAGCCAAAAATAAAATAAATAAATAAAAATTTTAAAATCCTAACAAATTCAACAAAGACTTAAAAAAAAAATCACCTCCCTGCCACTCCCAGGTCACGCTGTCCGCTGGGCTCTGGCTGTCTACCTCAGCCCTACACATGATGCTTCTTTGGCATCAGGGATCAGGGGGAAGGCCCAGGCTGATCATAAGCGTGGTCTGTTAGATGGCTATGTGAGGAGCTATGGTCCTCTCTCTGAATGAACTCACTCAACAGGGTACAAAGAACCTGAAAAATAAAGGACAATGCAAGAACTACCCAGCAAGCAAGTACTGTCTGCAAAGGGGAGGAAGCAGACGGAGGATGAGCCAACAGGCCGCTCCTTGTCTAAACCATCCGAGCTCAAGGGGAGAAGTGGTTTGCAGGTGGTGGGGAAAGATCACGGTGGGCTTGGCAGTTTGGCAGGGCTTCATGGAGGAGGACGTGCCTGCAGGAGGAGCAGGGCTCAGACAGGCCTGGTGGACATGCCAATGGTCAAGCCTGACACTAAGCCTCTCAACCTCTCGGCTTCCTTTTTGCTTTAAAGGGGGAAGGGGTAGCAGGCAGAGAGGGAGGAGACAGAGAAAACACAAAACGCCTGGGAGACAGTTCACATCCGACCTCAGACAGGGCAAATATTTACTCACCCATTCACAAACTGGCTCTGGGGAGCACCCTCAGCTGGGGACACCTGGGTTTATGCTGGTGTCTGGTCTTGACGTGAGGCCTGAGGCGGCCAGTGTCTAGCCAATGGCACAGAGTCCAGCCCTACACCTTGTCTGTCTGCGAGCTCAACGGACAGCACTCGGTGGCATGGAAAAAGTGAGCGCCACGATGACCCCACTGCTCACGCCAGGACACACGGGAGCCACAGGGCAAGCTGCCCTCTGGTGGATGCCCACCTCCCACAGGACTGTCCTGAGTGTGTGAGCCTGTGTGGGGAGGGCTTGTCTTACTCTCAGCAGGGAGCTGGAGGGGAGGCTGATGGCCCTCATTCCAAGGATGAGGATGCCAAGACTCGGCAAGGCCACATGATTCACACACAGTCCCACTGGAGGCAAAGCTGAACGTGTCTGGTCAGACCATCACCTGAGCTCTCCCACGCTAGCCCTGCAGCTGAGAAAAACCATCAAATACTCACTGGGAACCTGCTGTGTGCCAGGCACTGTCCAGGGCCCTGGGGACACAGTTACGGACAAACAGGGAAGGAGCCTGTTCCCTGGGAGCTGGGGCACCATAAGAGGAGACTGGCACAAACACAGAACACAGAATTGAGATGAGTGCAGTAGTGATAGAGGCTCATTGTCTGAGGAGGTGGGAGGTTAAGTGGCCTGAGCCCCTGGACCACTTCAGAGCAAAGATTCATAAGAATCACCAGGAAGCATGTTTCAGTACAAATTCCCAGAGCACACCCCAGGGCTTTCACTACAAGTCTAGGAAGTGCCAGCAAATCCAGATCTTTAGGAGCTGGCCAGGAGCCTGGAGGCCCCGGATTCCCCGCAGCCTGGGGCCTGGGCACAGGGCTCTGGCCGTGTTCCACTCTCCATGACGGGTTATAACTCCCACCTCAATCTGTCATCCATAAAGTGAGCATCATTCTTTTCCATGATGGTTTATCACAGGATATTGAATCCAGTTCACTATGCTATACAGTAGAGCCTTGTTGCTTACGCAGACATATACAAGGGATTGCACCTAGTAACCCCAAACAATAATGGAAAACAATGTGAAAAATGTATATATGTATTGCTATAACTGAATGACTTTGCTATCCAGCAGAAACTAATTCATCATGGTAAATCAACTATAGTCCCAACACATAATATTTTTTAAAAAATAAGCATAAAAACAGTAGACCTGACCTCCCTCTCAGGGTATGCTGAGACGCAAAGAAGACTGTGAAGATAAAGAGCTGGACAAATGGGAGTTATGTACATTTTTAAACCACACTGTTGGGGATTCCCTGGTGGTCCAGTGGCTAAGACTACACACTCCCAACGCAGGGGACCTGGGTTCAATCCTTGGTCAGGGAAATAAAATCCTACATGCTGTGCAGCATGGTCAAGAAATAAATAAAATAAGAATAATAAGATAACTTTAAAAACCAAACAGCAACAACCATACTGCTGGTGAGAGTGGACCTACCAAAAGAAAAAAAAGAAAACCACACACTAGAAACCTGGGGCTGCCTGTCCAATGCACACTGCTAGTGACAGATGCTCCTACACGTAACCCACCCTGCCACATATAATCATTCTGACACAAGTGCAGTTGCTCAACAGGGGCCCGTGTGTGGATTTCCATGCAGTGGCCCCATCCTGTGGGAACCCAGCGCGTGGGGTTCCTGGTTAGGCAAGCGGCTGCAATAAATCACCCCACCGCCAGCGGCTCCAGCCCACATGTTGCTGTTATGGTCAGCGCACTTCATCCGAGCAATGACCTAACCCCAGCAGCAGTCAAGTCAGCAGCAGGCTCTCCTGTTATCCCCCTCCAGCAAGCCCCGGCTCACATTTCAGGCCGTTTGCTCCCCTGGGCATGACTCAGAGAGTCAGTTGTCTTTAAAAAATGCTTTTCATATTTCAAATCAAAAATAAATACCACGCACTCTGGACACAAGCCATCACAGATGTCTGTTGAGTTATTCAAGTAAGAAGACCGGAGGAAGTAGAAAAAGTTAGAAAAGGTGGTTAATTCCTATCATCCTGTCCCTACTCCCTTAACACAGTGGGCTAGTAGAGTGGGCCTGAGGCCAGGTCACAGGACTGATTTCTGGCTAGGGCAGGAACAGAGAGGTCAGGGGTTCATACATTCATTAGGACTGGGAAGTGGAAAAACAAATGCCCTGCAGGCTAATCCCACTAGGAGACATTGTGAATCCTGGCAACGTCACCTTGAAGGGGCTCTCTGTACACAGACTGGAGTGGCTCTTAATCCCTAAAGAAGAACGGCGGGTGGTGGGCAAAGCAGCTGCAAGGGCTGCCCAGGCAAGCACCATCCAGCAGGGAGGGGCCTGCCCAGCATACAGAGATGCACCCGGCCCCCAGGGCCCTGGGCCATTCAACCAATCTGCTTCCCATGACTCCCTCCTTCCCTTATCCTGATCCACCCATGCCTTGACCATTTGGCTTCCTGGGTGGGGTGCCCACAAGGAGAGAACGCCCTGCTTAGAACCTCATAGTGGTTCCACTTTCCAACAAATAAACTAGTGGCTTGATTTGTGCTTTAGCTTCTTACTAGTTAGTGGGAGCCCGCAGTTCTGACTTCAGGCTGGCAACACGAGGTTTCTGAATGGGTCAGGCCAGGCCCAGCTCCCAGGTAAATCACCAAAGTCAGGGCCATCTTCTGGCCCCCAGCTCTTCCCCGGCCAGCACATCTTTGCTCCCAGGCCCTCCAGACGCACCTCCACTGGGCACAGAGCTGTGCATTTTTTCAAGGTGCTCCTAGGTCACACCTGCAAGCATATCTTTGAAAGTGGAAATCAAAAGCAAAAAGTTTCCCTTTAGCCATGGGTTAATTTCCAGTCAAACATGGTCACAGGTGAGGCCTTGATCAACTGTGATACTGTGTAATGGGACATTCTGATTCACAAATATTCTCATTAACCAAGGATAACCAGAAACCTTTCTTTTTCCAATTCCCTGTGAAAATATTTCCAGAGTATCTATCCACTCTTCTTCCTCAACAACTCTGTTTTCTCTGAAGACAAGACATTTTTAAGACTAAGGATCCCTCTAGCCACTCAGGCCCAGACCATGAAGGGAATCCTCACTAGACAGATAAACACGTGTGGTAGCGTGCGGAGGTGGCCGGTCTGCCGGGTCACCTCACCACCCCAGGACGGCCGCTGGCAATGCTTCTTTCCCAGGAACAAGAGCCTGAAGACAAAATTGACCACAACCTATTTTCCAGTGATTGGTTTCAGTGTTATTCTATAGGCTATCCAAAAGGTTAGAAAACAGGGTATACTATTTTCCCTCTGTTTCTAGACTTTCTGGGCTCCCTGGGATATTGATATTAAACCTTTCCAGGTTAGAAGTTGGACTTGTCACTTTCAATTTAGAGGTCTATGATCTAAAAAGAAGTCCAAGGATTGCAAAAAAAAAAAAAAAAATTGAGTATCTTATTTGAAAATGTAACTAAAAGACTGTTTCAGAATAAGTCTATCCCATTTCCCAACTCTGTGGCATGTATCTGAGCACCTTATGTGCTGGCCACGAAGCTATAAACTTTAAATGCTAGGAGGAGGTGATGACATCATCATGATATTAATGGCTACCATTTAACGAGCAGTTATAATATGTCACGGATTGGCATTACATCTTGTCAACTTCATTTTTTAAAACAATTCTGGTGAGCTATTTTATCCCAGATTTACAGATGAAGAAACAGAGGCTCAGAGAGTTCAAGTCCTTCTATGTGGAATCTAAAATATGACACAAATGTACGTGTCTATGAGACGGAAACAGACACTCAGACAGAGAGAACGGATTTGTGGCTGCTGAGGGGGACTGGTGGAGGGACGAACTGGGAGTTTGCAATCAGCAGATGCAAACTAGTATATATAGAATGGATAAACAACAACATCCTACTGTGTAGCACAGGGAACTATATTCAATATCCTGTGATCAATCACAATGGAAAAGAATATGAAAAACTTATATATGCACAACAGGATCACTTTGCTATACAGCAGAAATTTACAGAACATTGCAAATCAACTATACTTCAACAAAATTGATTTAAAAGCAAAAAACACCCAAAAAGAAGCAAAAAAGGAAAGTTGAAGTCCTTGCCTAAAGTCCCATAACTTCTGAGTGGCATGGCCAGGATTTGAACCCTGGTCTGTGCACCTCCAAAGCCCTGTTATTCTCTACCTCACCATGCTGTATATCTCAGACCTCAGGAAAGTCACTGCAGGGTTTTTCTCTTCATGAAAAAACAATTCTTGTCCACGAAGTGATTACTTTAAGATTATCCGATAAATCCCAGCTTGAAAACACAAGTTTGAGAACCAGTTCCACTCAACTCCCAGCTGGCTGCATAACCCACGAACTGCCCTCACCTCTTTGGACCTTAGGATCTGGGGCTATGAAATGAGTCTGTATTTCCCAATACTTCTTTCAGAGCTAACAAAAGGCAAAAATTCCCAAGAGGTCACCAACAGCCATAAATCCTCAAATAGGAAATAGACCTAAGGATTACTGCGAGGAAAACAGACCTAACTTGCTCACTCCCAAACTCTGGAGAGAAAACCAGTAGAAGCTGGATGGTGTCCAGGGAAGGACAGACCCTCACAGTACCCCTTCAGGGCTACCTGAAGAGTCCCTGAAGCTACAGGCCAGTTTCTCTTTCCTAAGAAGGAAAAAAATAACATTCAGTTTCCTGGTTTGTAAAATGGAAATATCTCATGTGTTCATTCAACAAAGGACTGCCATGTGACTGCACTGAAATATTAACCATAAACATACTTTTAAAGAAAAATAAAAAAGTTCAGAGCTCCTGGGATAGGCAGATTCGGATTAAAACTCCAGCTCTGACTACAAGTGAACAAGTCAACTTAACCTTGAATGAGACTCAGTTTTCTCATCTATAAACCGGACCCCAGATTAGAGCTAGAATTTTCTCTAAGGATGAAAAAGTCTTGCTCTGGGCTGTTCAGTGTGGTAGCCACTAGCCACCTGTGGCTACTGAGGCCCAGAAATGTGGCCACTGTGACTGAGGAACTGGATTCTAAATTTTAATTAATTACCTGATATTTTGCAAATGCAGGAGGCATATGAGACCTGGGTTTGATCCCTGGGTCAGGAAGATTCCCTGGAGGAGGGCACGGCAACCCACCTCCAGTATCCCTGGGGAATCCCAAAGACAGAGGAGCCTGGTGGGCTACAATCTATAGGGTTCCAAAGAGTCAGACACTGAAGCAACTTAGTACAAATGCACCAGATATTTAAATAGCAACCTGTGGGTGGTGGCTACCCTATTATATAACATAGCCTTTGTAGTGATAAGAATGAAATCAGATAACGTCTATAAACTGCCTAGCACAGTACACAGGAAGCAGTAAGTTCAGGAGGAAAAACGCATGAATATATAGAGGTCCCATCAGTGGATTTTTTTTTTAAGCAGAATATTCTTACATCAAGAAATGGAGGCACTGGAAGCTGACATCTAGACAGAGAGATACATGGATAGTTTAGAAAAACCCCAAAAGAAAAATCAGATACACTATTGGAACCATTCCCTTCAGTGTGTAAATCCCTGGCTTGAACGTTTTGTTTTCTTCACCAATGTTCTTGTCAGCAGATAGAGAGGGCGTTTTAGGCCAAGCTGGGTTTTTATAACCCTCAACGCCCAGTACAAACTGCCCCATGAGCAAGCTCTCTCAGCAAAACCTTCCATCCTGATGGGCAGCCGCCCCCAGCCCACGTGCAGCCTCCCTGGGGCCCTCGAGGGAGCTGCCCACCCAGCCCCAGGCACACCCTGCTGGGGCCACGGGCTCCAGGGAGGGAGGGAGGGAGGGTTCTCGCCCCAGGATGTCAATTATCCAAAATGTGGACGATCCAACAGGCCTCCCCTTCAGACACTTATGGCACCAGGACACAGGCCATGCCGTATACTGTCAAGGTGAGTTGGATACATAGAGGGAGCTCCAAAATCACTCTTGTATCCAAAGAGGTAGCATGGAATAGCTCTAAGACAGATATCCCACAACTTCCCTGGTGGCCCAGCAGTTGAGAGCCAATGCAGGGGATGTGGATTCGATCCCTGGTCTGGGAACTAAGATCCCACATGCCATGGGGCAACTAAGCCTGTGTGCCACAAATACTGAGCCGGTGCGCCTTAGAGTCCACCCTCCCTAACAAGAGAAGCCACTGCAACGAGAAGCCCGGGAGCCCGAGCACTAAAGTTAGAGAATAGCCCCCACTCGCTGCAACTAGAAAATCCCACGTGCAACAAAAAGACCCAGCACAGCAGGGGGGCAGGGGGAGACTGCATCCTTGACAACCCCTGGCCGACTCCCAGTCGCCACAGTCCACCTGGGCTGCCAGGGGCTCTATCTCATGCCTCCCTCAGGGCAAGGTCTATCCTATACATTTTTCCTTCCCCAATAAAGCACCCTGTGTACTTGAGGGCACATAGCTGGTACTGACAAAAAGAAGCAACAGCAGCAACAGCAAATTCCTGGTGTGAAAGACACAAGAGGCTCACTAATCCAAAGTGCTAACCCTCTGAAATAACTAGAAAAGTTCAGCTTACCTTGACTTTTTACTTTCAGAAGTAATCTTGGGCAATTTTCCCTTTGGACTACAAACTTCTTAAAAAACAATTCATTTGCTCCATCCCCTTAAGTGTGCGTTGGTTTGAGCTTTAAGGGTGCTTTTGGCACGTCTGAGTACAGCTCGGCCTGCCTTCTGTGTACCTCCCTAACCACGGGAACGTACTCAAGGCTCTCCCCTCCCGTGCGTCACTGCAGACGCAGGTCTCCACCCAGCTCCCACCTGGTGGCTGTCCAGGTGAGCGGTAGCAGGAGTGACCCATGCCCTCTGTTTCCCCTTCCTCCCCTCTATTCACTCTAGGGCTCACTGTGTGGGCCTGGCCCCCAGCTACCACCACGACTGCCCTTACCAAGGCCACTAGTGACCGCTGAGTCACAAAATCCAAAACACGTGCTTCGCACCCCCTCGCATCCTGGCTCCGCCGCTGCATCCAACCGCGCTGCTCCCTTCCTCTCACTGCAGGGCCTCACCACTCGCACCTCCCGCGTCCCCGGTGTCTTGCTTTGCCTCGCTCTCTCTGTGCCCTGAAGGTAGCTGTCCCTCAGGTGCTGGCCTCCTTCTCAACCCACCCTCGCACCCTCCCAAACCTGGCTTCATCCATACCATAATGCCTCACAAACATGCATCTCAGCTCAGCCCTCGCCCCAACTCCACACGCATCCACCCGGCTGCCCGCTTTATGGGGCCCGGGGCAGGAGCCCATCAACAGTCACTGGTGCTCACTGCTGGTCAGCATGGGCCTCCTCTGTGCGTGGCATGATGGGAACTGCATGGCCCTGGGTTCAAGGGGTACCCAATGAAGAAATGCTGTACATCTCGGAGAAAGGGCAGACCTCAGTGGGTCAGGGCTCCCGAGGAAGGCACCACTGAGCAGATGGCATGTGGGGTGGTATCTTAAAAGACAGCTTAGGAAACCAGCATTTTTATCCCATGAGATATTCTGCACTCAGCACCCCCTCATCACACGGAGAGAGCACATAGTCTTACCTGGCTATTTGAAACTGCTCTTTCACACCCTAGGTTGGATGAAAAATCTCCTAGAGAAAGGCACTATCTAAGCAGATCTCTTTTATTTTTCCTTTGCGGCAGGGGTGTGTGTGCTTTGTGACAAATTGACTCCCCCTTCCTAATTCTGCTGCTGCTAAGTTGCTTCAGTAGTGTCCGACTCTGTGCGACCCTGTAGACGGCAGCCCACAAGGCTCCCCCGTCCCTGGCATTCTCCAGGCAAGAACACTGGAGTGGGTTGCCATCTCCTTCTCCAATGCATGAAAGTGAAAAGTTAAAGTGAAGACGCTCAGTCGTGTCCGACTCTTAGCGACCCCATGGACTGCAGCTCCTAATTCTAGTGTAATCTAAGATATCTTTGGCCCAACGTTTACTGGCCCCAGCCCTCCCTCACTCAAAACTGCCATTTATTTACAGAAAACATCTGGGATTTGCTTTATTCTAATTTTGGTAAGGAATGCGCTCTAAAGAGGGAAGCTCCTTCTATATTTTTCACTCTTGCCCCTGGTCCTCTCAGCCAGGCTGGGCAGCCCTCCCTGGGTCCCCACTACAATCCCTATGCGGGGTCGTGTGTTATGTGTCCCTCTCCCCTTGCTGTGGGGGTAGCAGGCACCCTGCACTGTGCCAGGCACATGGTCAGCACCCCCCACAAGCATGTGAAATAATGCATTTCAGACTCTTAATAAGGAGTTCTTGCAATAAATGATCTCTGGGTTGTGCTTGGCATTATATGCCTTCTGTCCTATCACTAAATCATTACATGATCACGTCTCTAGGCATTTTAAAGCAAGCAAGAGTCTCTAAAGAAGGTATGAGGAACTTCCCTGGTGGTCCAGTGGCTAAGACGCCACACTGCCAATGCAGGAGGGCCTGGGTTCAATCCCTGGTCCAGGAACTAGATTCTGCATGGTGCAACTGGGAGCTCGCATGACACAATGAAGATCAAAGATCTTGAGTGCCACAACTAAGACACAGGAGAGCCAAATAAACAAATAAAAATAAATGTTTAAAATGATCATTATTAAAATGTGAAATGCCAGGCTTCAACTCACAAGATGAAATCAAGACTGCAGGGGGAAAAAATCAACGACCTCTGATATGCAGATGATACCACTTTAAAGCAGAAGGCAAAGAGGAACTAAAGAGCCTCTTGATGAAGTTGACAGGGGAGAGTGAAAAAACTGGTCTAAAACTCAACATTCAAAAAACAAAGATTATGGCATCTGGTCCCATCACTTCATGGGAAACACATAGAGAAAAAATGGAAACAGTGACAGATTTTATTTTCTTGGGCTCCAAAATCACTGCGGATGGTGCCTGCTACCACAAAATTAAAGGACTCTTGCTCCTTGGAAGGAAAGCTATGACAAACCTAGACAGTGTATTAAAAAGCAAAGACATTACTTTGTCAACAAAGGTCCGTCTGGTCAAAGCTATGGTTTTTCCAGTGGTCAGGTACAGATGTGAGAGTTGGACCATAAAGAAGGCTGAGTGCTGAAGAAATGATGCTTTCAAACTGTGGTGCTAGAGAAGACTCTTGAGAGTCCCATGGACAGCAAGGAGATCAAACCAGTCAATCCTAAAAGAAATCAACCCAAAATATTCGTTGGAAGGACTGATGCTAATGCTTAAGGTCCAGTATTTTGGCCACATGATGCAAAGAGCTGACTTATTGGAAAAGACCCTGATGCTGGGAAAGATTGAGAGCAGGAGGAGAAGGGGGTGACAGTGGGTGAGATGGTTGGATGGCATCACCGACTCAATGGACATGAGTTTGAGCAAACTCTAGGAGATAGTGAAGGACAGGGAAGCCTGGCATGCTGCAGTCCATGGGGTCACAAACAGTCAGATATGACTTAGTGAATAAACAACAATAAAGAAATGAAGCAATCACAACGGAAAAAAAAAAAAAAAAGAAGGCTTGAAAATCTGTGCTAAATAAACCCTTTTCTTTCACATGAGCTTGGAGGGCTTCCCAGAAGGAAGGGAAACATCCTCACACCCACCAAAGTCTCACGCCCAGCACCACCTGCTCTAACCCACTTGGGGACCTGGTGACTTCCTAATGATCAGAAGGGGACAGCCACTCTGTGCAGTGAGGGCTGCATGGGGCTGGGGCCCGGGGGACCGCGGCCTGAACCCCAGGGTAGCCCCACCACCACTTCTGCTTTGGGGCACACGGCTTCCTCCTCTGTGAAATGAGGGCCCTGCTGGGTCTGCCAGTGGCTCTTTCCTGACTTTCAGGTCTGACCAAAAAAAAAAAAAAAAAAACCCTGCCCACTAGCTCCTTCTGGCAGAACCCAGCACCACCTGAGTGAGGCTGGGGTGGCAAGAAAGAGTCTGGATTTCAGATCAAAAGACCCCAATTGGTCTCCTAATAAGTATTTTCAGCCTGTGAGGCCTCCAAAAACCTTATGCATCCAAAAAGGATTATGACTCACCCCAATGGCTCTATAAGACAGACCAGTCATGGCCCTAGACCTCAAGAAGCCAGCCCTCCAGGTGGAGAGGCAAAGTCACATTCACACAGGGTGTATCTTGGGGTTGAGGAGGTGGAGGGCCCAGGAGGACTCGGTGGGGGAGTCCAGAACAGCTTCCTGGAGGAAGTGAGCATGGGGATTTCCGAGCAGTTTACAAGTTTTTTGAGATAAACATTGCATTTATCTGCTTTCTTACCTCCTGACCTTTGCCTTCCAAATTGGACATGCCATCACATCTAGTCATAAGATGCTTCTCCAACCATGAAGTAGAAAGCTAACTGCCTGGGTCACTTCCCCATGGGTGAGAAGCCATCTGCTCAGCTCACTGAACACGTGTCCATTTCCTCCATGTCGAATGGATAACACCAGAGGTCTTCCTCATTTCTTGCTCCTCGGCTCGTGAGTGCCTACCTAGAACTCCCTCCTCTCTGGCCTTCCTGCTCCCTCAGGCTCTGAAGAGCACTCCCAGCACCAGTGACTTCTTCTCTTCTGATTTCCTATGGCACCTACTTTCAAGACTACTCACAGGACTGCTAGGAATAACCACCATCTTCATCACAGCAGTCCCCCTTTCCTGCATGCTCCTGAAGCCCGGCACTTGCACGACCCACTTGTGATCAGAGCAGTAGCCACAAAACCCCATGAGATGGGTGCTACGTTTATCCCCACCATGCCAGGATGGGTCTGATATTCAAAGCATATGTCCCTGGGCTGGTCACCTGGTACTCTGTGGGTAAGATTTCCCCTTGCATGGCGAGGGATGGATCGGTATCCTAGGGCAGGATGTCCTGGAAGTGCCCTTCCAGGCCCTCACATCAACTATCATGCCCTGATGGCCCCAGCACCTGTGATGAACTTAGCCCCTAGCAGCTGCTCCAAAAAGACCCACTGAAGGAAATCAAAGAGTAGATGCTAGAGATCCACGTCCACAGCCCTCCAGGCAAACTTCTCTATGTTGTTTGGGCTTCTGCATTTGCTCTTCCCTCTGTCCAGGCTGCTCATAAATCACCTCTCCCAGTGGTGAGCCTTACTTACCGTTTACACTTCAGATCAAATGTCACTTCCTCCAGGAAGACTTCCCTGACCACCACTCCTTCCACAAACAGAATCAGGTCTCCTTGCCTACAGTGCTCAGGCCCCCTCCCTGTCCTCATCATGGCCCTCAAGGTCTACAATGTGACATCTGTGATTGCTGGGTTCCCCCAGACTGCAGGTGCCTTGTCTCAAGGCAGGGGCTCTCTTTGTTCACCACAGAATCCAGAGCCTGGCTGAGGGTTAGCGATCAATAAGATGTGCTGAATGAATGAACAAGTGAGTCCACATCATTAAACCTTATCTCAGCCTCAGTGTCACTCCTGGACACAGACTGCCAGACATCTTCATCCCCACTACACTGATGAGAATATTGTGACTCAGAGGACACATGTCTGTCACCTGGGGTCAGAGGCTTGGTAAATACTAGGACAAAAATGCCCCCAAGTGGTAAATGCCCCCAAAGGGTCACAGAGTTTTCCTGTTGGATTTGCTGGTGACTGGCGCAGCTCTCAGCACACAGGGGGTTTGGACACCTCCTTATGGTGGACACGGGAGCCAAATGACCTCCCAGGTGGACCAAAACAACTGGTTTTGGTGGCTGTTGGCCAGCATCGTGTTCCCATCCTAACAGATTCCGCAGCAAGGCCACATTCTGTCTGAAACCTGATTCCACTCTGCCTGCTCTCTTCTGAGAATAGTGAGGGGCTGGAGGGATACAGAGAAATCTACGAGTGTAGGTGAGACTTTACTTCTGAGGGAGAAGAGACTTTCCTTTTGTCTCGTCATGTAAGTAACAAAGTGCCAAGGCACTCCTGGAGGGGCCCACAGCCTCTAGAGCAACATAAATTCTCAGCTTGCTGGTTCGACCCGACACACATTTGAGAGCACTGGGTCAGGATTCAGAGGCGAGTTTCTCAGCCCACCTCTGCCCCTGACCACCTGGTGACCCCAGGCAACTCAGCATCCGCACACGCACAGTGGGGGGAGACAGCGCCCACCCTGTCTCTCTCGCTGTGGTCAGGCTCAGACAAGACGGCAGGAGCGAAACAGTCCCTGTAAGTCCCAGGCAGTAATCAGAGGTCTACATTCTTACATTATTACAAGGCCGCTGCTGGCCAAGGGCCCAGAGGTGCAGAGGGTGATCCCTGGGGGGCTGCTTTTTGACACCCAACCCCACGGAGGCAAATGTAACTTTAAAGGAAACTGCTCTTACCTGTTCAAAGATACCCAAAGCGGAAAGAGTGCTGGCCTCTTACACGCCCTGAATTAGATCAAGAATGGGGACCAGCGAGTAGAAAAGGAAGGACAGGTGAAATTAAAGCCAGGACTCCCTGGGCTGGAGTCATCGCTTGACATGTTACTAGCTGTGTGACTTAGAACAAGTAGCTTACACGCACCGAGCCTCCATTTCCCCATCTATAAACGGTGAAACAGTAACCTCCCCTAGAGGCTGGTGTTCAAATCTCTCTTTTTTTAAAAAAAGAATGTTACCAACAAATAGTAAAGCCCTTTATTGGGGATGAGATGGAGCGGGCCACCCAACATGGCACATGTAGTCATTTTCCCCATCTATAAATGGTGAAACAGTAACCTCCCCTAGAGGCTGGTGTTCAAATCTCTCTTTTTTTAAAAAAAGAATGTTACCAACAAATAGTAAAGCCCTTTATTGGGGATGAGATGGAGCGGGCCACCCAACATGGCACATGTAGTCAGTTAAAGGCAGTTTGCTTCTTTGCCCCGTGAGGGAGCCTGTCTGGGTGGGCCTCTTTGTAGAGTGACCAGGCCTGTGCCAAGCACAACCACAGGTGGTGGCCCCAATTCTAGGAGAAGCTGTCCAGTTTGGGCCAGGACCTCCCTCACACATGCTGGATTTTTCCATTAGGCAGGGAAGCAGGGAGGCATGTCAGAGTGAACAGAAAGGACGCTCCAGCACGGAGGAGGTGGAAAGGTGGGTGGGCTCCAAGGTGGGTGAGGCAACGCTGCCTCCCTTCTAGGCCACTGCCGTCTCTCAGAGCAAAGCCGCCCAGCACTCATCACTACTTGGCCAGCTCTCAAGGAGCTAATGGCAGGAAATAACTCCTAAAACACAGCCAGAAGGGCGAGCAAGCACTTCACTTCTCTACCTCCAAATGAGCCTCAAAATCCTAACCTGATCGCAGAAATGTCACTGAAGGAGGGAATAAACATTCGGAATTTCAGAAAGCATTCAATCAACATTTTTTTTTTAAGTACCCCCATATCCCTTCCTAGGCATGATGGGGGGATGTGAGGGAAGTAAGACACAGTTCCTGCCTTCAAGAAGCTATCAGGGGAATTCCCTTGTCGTCCAGTGGTTAGGATTCCACACTTCCACTGCAGGGGCCTTGGGTTCGATCCCTGGTCAGGGAACTAAGATCCGACAGGCCACCCAGTGCCGTTTAAAAAAAAAAAAAAAGACGGACTATTAAAAAAAAAATGTTATCAGTCCAAAGAGACAGAACTAACACAACTGAAACAATTATATGCTCAAGAATCTCTTGAATAGAACTGAGAGTCCAAAAATAAACCTTTACATTTATGATCATTGATTTTTTAAATTTAATTTTACTTTTAATTGGAGGAAAATTACTTTATAATACTGTGATGATTTCTGCCATACATCAACACGAATCAGCCATAGGTATACATATGTATTCTTAATTACTGATTTTTGATAAAGATGCCAAGACCAGCCAGTGGGGAAATAATAGTCTTTTCAAATAGTGCTTGAACAACTGTATATCCATATACAAAAGAAAGAAGTTAGACACCTATCTCATAAAATAAATAAATTTATATATTTAAAAAATTTAAATTAAAATAAATCAAAGACCTAAATATATAAGCTAAAATTACAGAGCTCTTAGAAGAAAACAGGGAGTAAATCTTTGTAACCTTAGGGTGAGATAATGGTTTCTTAGACATGACACCAAAAGCAAGAGCAACAAAAGAATAAATACATTTAGCTTCATCAAAATTAAAACCTTCTTGTTTCAAAGGACACCATCAGGAAAGTGAAACAATTCAAGGAATGGGAGAAAATATTTGCTAACCATCTATCTGAAAAGGGAATTTGTATCCAGAATACATAAAGAATCCTTAAAGCTCAACAAGAAAAAGACGACCTGAATTAAAAAGTGGACAACAGATCTGAATAGATATTTCTCTAAAGCAGACAGACAAATGGCCAGTGAGCACGTGAAATGATGCTCAGTGTCATTAGTCATCAGAGAAATGCAAACCAAAACCACAGGGTGATGCCACTGCACACCCAGCAGGATTGCAAAAATAAAACAGGCAACAACAAGCGCTGGAGAAACTGGAACCCTCGAACCCTGCTGGTGGGATCTGTAATATATCCCCACTTTGGAATAGAAGCCAGTTCCTCAAAGAGTTAAAGGTAAAGTAATCAATGACCCAGTAATTCTACACCTAGAGATATACCCAAGAGAAATCAAAACACAACCATACAAAAACTTGTACATCAATGTTCACAGCAGTAATATTCATAATAGCCAAAAAGGAGAAACAACCCAAACGTCTATACTGACAGATGGACAAAATGTGGACATAGCCATAGCATCTAATATTATCTGACCATAAAAAGGAATGAAGTACTGATACATGCCATGACATCAGCCTTGCCAACAGTATGCTCAGTGAGAGAAGCCAGTCACAAAAGACCAAGACTGGGTGACTCCATTGTATGCAATGCCCCAAAGAGGCAAATCCAGAGAGACAGAGAGTAGATCAGGTTTCCAGAGCAAGGGGGTGGAGGGTAGGTGAGGAGTAGCTGCGGATGGGTATGACGTTTCCCTCAGGGGTGATAAATATATTCTGAAATTGGACAGCAGTAATGGTTATAGAGGGCACCCCAGGTGGTGCAGTGGTCAAGAACCTGCCTGCCAGTGCAGGAGATGCAAGAAACATGGGTTCAATCCCTGGTCAGGAAGATCCCCTGGAGCAGGAACTGGCAACCCGCTCCAATATCCTTGCCTGTAAAATCCCTTGGACAGAGGAGCCTCGTGGGCTCTAGTCCATGGGGTTGCAGAGTCGGACATGATTGAGCGCGCACACACACGCAATGGTTACAGAAGTGTTAATCCACTAAAAGCAATGAACTGTATATCTTAAAAGGGTAAATTTCATGGTATATGAATTATATGCTAATAAAACTTTTTAAAAGTTCTTTTTTTAAGGTTGGTTAAATAAAGTCGGGAGTTGTATTAACAGTAACTTACTGATGTTGGTTTCTTAATTCTGACAAAAGTACTGTGATAACGTAAGCTGTCAACACCAGGAAAATCTGGGTGACAGGTACATGGGCACTCCCATGTTATCTCTGCCATTTTTCTCTAAGTCTACAATTATTCCAAAATAAAAAGTGTATCTCACAAAAAGGTGGCTCCTATAGAGTTAACTATTATGTAATTATTGAATGAGGCTACACAACTGTAGTGTACCTCCCCGCTAGAAGGCAGCTAGCTGTTCAAGGGCAGACATAGCTCACAGGTCTAGACCCCACGGACTCTCAATGCACGTCAGCAGGGGGGCTGTATGTAACAACAAATGCGGTCCTTTTCCCTCCTGCAAGAGCAGAGAAAGATCCCTGAAGCCTCACGACCATACCAGAGAGGAAGCACTGTCACCCAGGAAGCCATCAGCCCGAGGTCCTGTTAGTTTTCCACCACTGTTTATATACACGTGCACTTGTGTTTGGCCAAACCCACTGTCCACTTAAACCAAACCCTCTGACACAGCCCGCAGTGGTCTGGGGTCCTGGGACACCTAGCCGGGCATTGCTAACCCTCCCTCCTCCAGCAAAGGAGGTAACTCTCTTGATGTCCCATTGCATACACATTGCATATAACCTGATTAGGGCCCCATAGACCTCTGCATGTTTACGAGTCTCCTCCCCTAACCGAATCGAAGTCCATGGGCAGAGACAATCCTTTATTTATTCTTATTCCCCCAAGGTCTTACAGATATACACCCAAGCAACGATCAAGTTCATTCATTCATTAATGGGTAAACTAGGAGAGTTCAGGAAGCATAGGGCAACATCATTCCTACAGGAAATCTAGTCTCAGCAGAGAAGGACTAAAAAGCAGAAATCCTTCCTGGTCTTCTCTTTCTTGCATGGACATCACTAGTGGGTTGAGGTTTTGGTTTTGCGAGCACGGGGTGGGTATCTCAGTCCGACCAACCTGGGAGCCGTGGCTGCTTGTTTTCTAGAGACATGGGTGGGTGGCAACTGGGCTGTGGGGGTTGGGGTAGGGGGGCAGGCTTCACATGCTCTGCCAGGCTGATGGCAGCGCTGCTTCCTGTGGGGCCGCTGACATCAAAGGCCAGCCATGCGCAGGGGGCACGCGGGTGTCCCAACAGCAGGCAGCAAGCGGGGTCATGTGAAGTTCAGCACTGGGGCTTTCTCAGTCCATTGGGTTTTACTCATCCCCTGTCCATGAGGCGTGTTTCTCCCCCTCCCGCTCCTCTTCTTTGTGTGTGTGTGTGTATTTTAATTATTCGAGGGCTCTTGGCTTGCTTTCCTAACCCCACATTAACATTTCCCTCTGCTGCTGAGAAAGGAGGCATTCCACCCGCTGGAAAGCAGTCAAAGAAGCCAGGGAGAATTCCAGCTCTGTGCTTGAACCCTTGGGGACACGTCTGTGTCCACGTGCCAAAGAGGAGGATGGGAAGATGACATGAGCAGGACAGCAGGAAGCTCTTGGAAGCCACGTGGCCCACTGCCCCCTCCCACCCATTTTACAGATGAGGGTCACGAGTCCCAGAGGGTTCCAGCAACTTCCACAGGGTCACCCAGCTTCCATCAGAGCAAAAGGACTCAATTTTTCACAACTGCTACCATAAAGCATTTTTCAGTCCAGGCAAGCACTCTGCATAAAAAAACATTCCCCCACACAAAGAATTTACAGTGGAAATTGTGTCTTACAAACCAGCAAGCCATGAGAATTTTTTAATCAACAAGCATCAAAAAAAAAAAATCCAACATGAAGATTCATCCCATGCCTTCATTTGACAAGCTTTATTAAGTGACTACTCTCCACCTGGCATGGTGTTAGGCTGAGAGGACTCAAGGGTGAATTTGAACTGATCCCCTTGCCTTCGAGAAGGTTGTCCGTGAGACAAAGACCAATCCGTGGAAAATAAGTCTGGGACCCTTAGCTCAAGATGGATACGTGGGCTCACCTCCTCTTATGAAAACATCAAAATCAAAACTAACTGTTGAAAAAATCATTGCCAAAAAGATGCTGGAACCTACCAAAAAAGATACCCTACAATCATACAAGTCTGACTTCATGTAATAGTCATAAGAAGTAATATCTTCTTTGATCGTCATAATTTTATCTCAACCTCCAGATCATTGAAACCTCTAGATTTTCGCTATTTTTCCTTCTCAAATGAAAAAAAGAAGCACAACAATCTGTTTCAATATATTAAGTCATAAGCCACAAGGCATAAGCAAGGGCCAAAAGCTCAGTTTAGTACCAGTGCAGTCCAGGGAACGGAGGACACACAAGGCAAGACCACCCTGCAGTCCTAAGCAGTGATGTGCAGGATGACCCGAATGCCAGCACCCTGCCAGCCTCGGCAACCCAGAGACCAGCCCCACAGAGCCTTTGCCCTCAAGGGGCTCACTGTTTAGGCTAAAAAAAATAAAAACCTAGAGACATGATTTTCTACTAAGATTTAGGTATGCTCAGCAGCTGTGGCGGTGGGGGGTTGAGGGGGCAGGCAGAGACACTGAGGATGGCTAGGAGGAGGCGATGCCTGCAGGCTGCTTTCTGGAGGAGACCAACACGGAATTACATTGTGAAGGAAGCTAGCTGAATAGGTTTGGGACATTCCATAGACATTCGGCGAGGCAAAGAAGCAAGAAATAGCCTGGGGAAGGGTGGGGCAGGCATGCAGTACTCAAATCAGAGTGAGAATTCCCAGCTTTGATGGTCAAAGAGTGATCACTGGGAATTCGAATGATCTTCACAGGTCTCTCCCAGGATCGCGGTTGCACTTGATATGCGTCACCTGACTGTCCACGTGAATCTCTGACATTTGTGGCAAATATGGAACCTCAGAGTGATTTCAGCTGCCAAGTGGGAAAGCTCCTTACCAGAGCCACCAAAGGCAAGGCTGAGTGAGGAGACATAGGAGGCACCGTGCAGACCCTGAGGGACAAGCTGAAGCATCCTAAGGCTCTGGGTGCTAGGATGGCTTCTAAGCAGGGAGTGCCAGGGCAAGACTTGTCCCATAGAAAGACTACCCTGGGGGAGCAGGAGAGCAGATCCAAGGGTGTGGGAGGGGAGGCCACAGGGGGAGTGCTGTGCAGAGCTTCATCATCCAGGTAAGGGAGAAGCTTCATCTACCCAGGAGTCAGCGTTGAAGAAGCTTCAGGCCAGATCCTCCTCCCTTCCCAAAACTAATCACTCACTCATTTTAAACAAGTTTCTACTCTCTTTGCACCCAGCCCTGAAACTAATCAAAAAGGAGGATTACCTTACAACAAAACCCAATGGCTCCTCCTTTCTTCCTGTTTTCACAGGCCACATCCACATGACACGTGGAAAAGGCGGCGATGGGGTGGGGCTGGAGCGGAGGGAAGGAGGCCTGTCTTGCAGTAACCACGGCAGCCAGATGGTCAGTGACTGGGCTACACAAACCAACGTGACCTTGGCGGGGGCTCAGAGGGGCAGGAAGGGCCAGGGGAGCCATTCTCTCACATCAGGGATGATTTCTAGCCCTCGGCTGCCTCATTGGCCTCAACCTGCAGGTGATCACAAATGGCATCAGACGAGCAGGTGGATATGATCACACGACTTCCACCTCCTCTGGCACCTTGGGAAGCCAAGAGTAGATAAACCTCATTCTGGGGAGGACACGCTGCTGAAGTGATGTGGCTGGTGTGGCAGGAGGAGAGATGTGGATTCAAGGGCTTTGAAAGGCCACCTGCTTTCTGCTCAGATAAAGCTGCCTCCTTCCTGGTCTGCCCCAGTCATGGTCACCGTGATTTGAAACTCTCACCATTTGCCATTCCTCTGGCATCCAGGGCCTAAAGACTGACTAATGACACCGAAAGCCTTGGTTAAAGTGTGAGTCATGGAAATCAACTTCTTTTAAATTCATGTAGTAAATATTTCTGCAGGACCTGGCCCTGACAGGTACTGTGCCAGGTACTGGGAGGAAGGAAGTGAGATGACTAAGGTGTGAGGACCTGCAGAAGTAGGCAGAAGCCAGATGTACACATGGGGCCTTGTCAACCTGGCTGAAGACGGGAGCCTCTGCTTGGACTCCCAGGAGTTTTTTAAACCACCAGGGAATGATATGTTTTGATACCATCATTTTGCATCCCCTGGGGTAATAAACACTATGTCATTAGCACCATTAACACCTTAGTGTGAATTAGGTAATCAGATGAAGTGTCACCTTGCAAAAGACTGAGACGTGGGACTGATAAGTTTTGATGCCAGAGGAGCAAAGCCAGGGAAAGCCCAGTGCTCACAGGCCACTCAGCGGGGACCAGAGAGTAAGGGACAGATGCCAAGGGAATCGGGGTGCTGAGGCAATGGAAGCACAAGCAGACATGTCCTCCACCCACCATTCGTATATTTACTGGGCTCTGCAAAACATGCACAGGGCTCTTTGGTCCTGGGCCCTGGGCATAGCGGAGAATAAAAGAGTTGGCCCCTGCCCTTGAGGAGAAGACAGACAGTAAACAAATAAGCACACAGAATTAAAGCTACAAACTGAGGGACATCTCTGAGTGACAAGAACCACATGCCATGGGACAGTGTGGCAGGAGGTATAAGGAAATGGCGGGGGCGCGGGGGGTGGAGGGACTAGGGAGGGCTCTCTTAGGAGAGGATAGATAAGCTGAGACCAGATTCACGTTTGCCAGCTGAAAATGGTGGGGAAGAGTGCTCCAGGCAGAAGGCACAGCACTTACAAAGGCCCTAAGGGAGGAACTTTAAGAAGGCCAGAGTGGGGATGCGAGCCCAACTGGAAGTAGAGGTTGGACAGGCAGGCTTGGACCAGACCCCACAGCCTCATTAGGGATTCGGACCCTCACCCTCGAGGCCACAAGAAGCCCCTGAGTGATTTCAGCAGATGCACCAGGTGATAGGATGCACATTTTTTAGAGTTCACTCTGGCTGCGTGGAGAATGGCCCTGGGGGAGAGGTGGATGTAGGCAGAGGGACCAGTTGGGAGGAAGGCTAGGCCAGAGTGACTCTGATTTGGATGAGGAAGCCTAGTCAAGATGGGAGAGCAGACAGATGTTGACATTTTGGAGGCAGGACTGGTAGGGCTTGGTGATTTACTGGGGAGGGGAGTGGTGGGGTGAGTGGCCAAGGATGACTCCTCTTGGGGTCTGGTTCAGGCAACTCAGGGGATGGTGGTCCTTTCATGAGAAAGGAGGCTGAGCAGACAGCAGAGAGGGTGCAGGGGAGGAGGGCAAAGCAAGGCTTGGATTTGGGGCGTGCTCAAGCAAGGCCCCAAGAGGCCCAGGAGAGATCTCAAGGGACATTCACAAGCCCTATGCGGCTTCAGGCAGAGGCGGCTCACCAGGGGCGGAAAATCCCACAGCATCTCCAGCCAGAGCATCAGAATCAGGGAATTTCTTGGCACCTGAGCCCAGAGACACATGTCCATTCCTCCCTCCCATGCCCTGTCAGAGAGGAAGGCTTCCCTTTTCTGGAAGTGTCAAAAACCCTCCACAGGAAACTCCTTCAGCTGCCAGGGTGACTAATATTTATCACTGGTATATACAGTAGCCATTCTCCAAGGCCATGAAATTCTGCCCACAGTTACCACCACCAGGCTCTCGGCAGCCCTGCCCGAGCCCAGCCATGCTTTGGCATTCCACAGGGCTGAATAATACCACTCACTTCCCAGAGGGGCTCCGCTCACTCCGCACCTCAGCAGCGTCTTGGCATCCTGGACTTGCTGCCTGCAGGTCAAGGTCCAGAGTGTCTGCTGTGCTCACGGACATGAACCATGGCTTTGCCCAACCTGCCCCTCCAGCCTCAAGACACAAGCAGCCCTTCCCTCCCCAGGGGAAGGACAGGGAGGGTAGGGACTTTGGAGGGCATCCTGGCCAAACTTTTCATTTTCAGAGGAGCAAACCGAGAGTCAGAGAAATCCAATAGCTTGCCCAAGGTCACAGAGCAGAGCTCAGACGACAACTCTGAGCCCAGGGCTCACTCTTTGGACTCCCAGCCATAGGATAGAGGCAGCAGGGTGCAGGTGGGTGGGAGCAAGCTGCCGCTGATACAGAGACCCCCCTGGGAGAAAACAGGAAGCAGATCAGGAAAAGCATCCACTGGGACATCCCGGAGGATCTAACTCTCAAAGTCTGCACGTGGGACCCCCACACACTCTGTCCTCTCCAACAAGACCTTCAAACAAGAAGCAGGCCTCTGTGCCAAAAGTGGGGGAAGAGTTGGGCCTTAGGAGCCCATTGAAAGGTTCCTGGGAACAGCAGGCTATTCTCCGAGAAGACTTTCAGCAAGATCCCAGCTCTTAACAGAAATGGCCTCACTCATGCAATGCAGTTAACAAATTTATCTACACCCACAGGTCTCTGTGCAGGGAAGCCCACAGAGGAAGTACTTTCTCGTGTGACGATGACCACTGAGGAAAGGCGCTAACAAGATAGCACGGATACAGCAATCCGGTGTAAACTATGCCGTTCTGCCAAGTCCCCTGCCAAGGTTATCTGCCTGCAGCACCTGCCAGAACAGAGGGGAAATCAACTGGAAAAAGGGCACTGCTCACAACTGCTATGAATTTTTTATCACTGCATGTGCAAGACACATTACACTTCCCTCTGGGAACCGAGGAAAACAGGGCCTTTACTCCTTTCTAGTCAGAGATATTCCTGAATTCAAGAATACTGAAGGGTGACCACAAAGTGCAGAAGGACGGGGACAAGGAGGACAGCGTCAAAGGGCAATTCTCTCTTCCTAGAAGCTCCTTCTTCTTTTATAATCAGACATGTTGCTTAGTATTTCTGAACCCATCACATGTGCTAACAACCATGGCTTTATATATTCACTGACACTGCTGTGAAGATGAGACGTGGAAAGTCATTCATTCATTCAAACATTCACTGAATATGCTGAGATACCAAGTATTGTGCCAGGCACATGGGACAGAAAAGTTGAAAAATACTCAGTCCCTGCCCTGGAAAAGCTCACAGCCATCAAAAGTTGGGGGAGGGTGAAAATCCTGAAATCTGATCTTATCTATCTTCCTGCTTTTCAGTGCCACCCCCACAAAACCAGCTGAAGCAGGCACTTCTGCAAGTTGGGACCTGTTATACACACTTTCTCAGCAACTAGCCCCTTTCTCTCCTCCAGGTTTCTTGTCACTCCTTCTGTACCATCACCCCCCACCATCTTTAAATGTCAACACCACTAGAAAGGGTGAAATAATTCAGCCACCTTAAATAGTGCAAAGAGCCTCTCCTAACAGTTAAAGCGAGTGCTTATGGAGATCTAGCAACAGAAAGTAAAGTCGCTCAGACTACTCAGTCGCTCAGTCATGTCCGACTCTGCAACCCCACAGACTATAGCCCACTAGGCTCCTCTGGCCATGGAATTCTCCAGGCAAGAAGACTGGAGTGGGGAGCTGTTCCCTTCTCCAGGGGATCTTCCCAACCCAGGAATCGAACCCAGGTCTCCCACATTGTGGGCAGATTCTTTACCATCTGAGCCACCAGGGAAGCCCAAGAGAACACAAAAGAAAGAGGTTCAGGGTGGGCCCTCAAGGAGACATCAGAGCGGACATGGCCAACCCACAAGCGCTAATGGTTGGAGGGAACCCTCCTGATTATCTCAGCCAAGTTCCTACCAAACATGAGTAGGGAGTTGGCACCTGCTGCCCCTCCTTGACACAGTGCCATGACCACCAGGGTCAGGGCTGGAAACAGTCATGGAGCTGAGAAATCTGGAGCCCAGGGAGAGTAAGTGAAACTCAGGGTTCCTAGACTCTGGGGAAGTGGCATATACCAGCTCTCTCTTGGGGCCCTTGCTTGTCAGGTCACAGGAGCTAAGAGCCCATCCACAGGCCATTAACAGCTCCCGCCTGCATAGTGCTTACAGTTTTGAAAACCTCTCCCATCCCTAGCTCTCTCCTGATGACCATGGTCACCTTCAGTGCAGGCAGGGTGGCTCTTACTAACCACACTGTGTGTGTGTGGCATAAAGGAAGTCCCAGGACTTCCCTGGTGGTCCAGGGGCTAAGACTCTGCACTCCCAATGCACGGGGCACGGGTTCAATCCCTGGTCAGGGAACTAGATCCCACGTGCCACAGCGAAAGATCCCACATGCTAAACTAAGACCTGGCCCAACCAAATAAATAAAAATAAATAACATTTTAAAAATAATAAAATGAATCCCATGGAGGCTGTGTGCTTGGTCTGAAGCCCCATCGAACAGGGAGAAGTGTCCAGGTATGCCCACTCCTCTTTCACAGGGCAGCGGGAAGTGGGCAAGGTGTAAAACATGAGCCCAAGACAATGGCCCCTGCACAAAGAAAGGCGACAACTACGTTTGGGAGGATAAAGGACACACAGAGAGGGCACCTACCACAAAGAAGGGCCCAGCTCATACATTCGAAAATAATGATTATGTACTATGAGCCAGACCCAGGGAGTGAGACAGGAGACCACTTAGAGAAAGAGGAGATGGTCACAGCAAACTGGGACAGTCAAGGAAAATGCAACAGAGGGGAATGTAAGGGTGAGCCCCAGGCAGGCATTGGGTGTGCAGACAGCAGGCTGGCTGGGGGCATGCTACGAGGAGACTCATCTTGGTGGGAGCAGAGAGACAGATACAAGGTCAACCCACGAAACGGCGGTCCCTGGATGACTTTAAATATCAAGCAACAGGTTCCAAGTACCCTGTCTACAGAAATGTAGGGCGTCTGGTTCTTTCCAGCCCAGTCCTAGGTCACCTCCTGCTACAGACCAACCAGGACCACCAACAGGGTCAGAACTCACCTGTCTAAAAGATCTGCCCAGGGCCTTGCCCCTCATCCACACAGCCCCCCGTCTATATCCCACCCGCAGTCAGCCTGGGCGGGCCTGGAGCTGGGAGCTGGGGCAGACACAAAGTTCCTGCATATGAGGAAAGAGCTGAACCTTTACAAATCCATCCTGGCTCCAGAGAAGGTGGGTGGTGGTCATACTTTCAAAAGAGCCACATTTTGCACATTTTATGTGGTTTTTGCACATTTCTGAGCAAGTGGATGACTGCTGTGTGTGTGTGAGCATAACGAGTTTCGAAAGGGAAAAAACAGTGGGTAAATCTGACTCATCTTACACACACACACACACAAACACACATGCATTTCCCGCCCCACCCCCCAGGACTCTGAATTGAATAGCACAGCTGAGGGGGAGGGTGGGCCTGGGGGCTGCATCAGGTCACCTGCACTCCTTTCTCAAGTGCTCACCTTCCAGGTGACCCATGAAAACACGATTAAACTGTGGACTCCTGGAGGGCAGGAACTGGGTTTTCCTCACACTGCCTTTGACAGAGCAGGGGCCTCAAGAGCCCTGCTGATCTGATGGCAGAAATAAATAACCGTGCGTGCCAAGTGCGGCTTCCCTGAAAGTGAAAGCCAATTCTACTCCTCAGCGCCCAACACAAACCAGTCTGCACTGGTGCTTTATCCCTTCGGTCTCTCTACCCGCTGGCTTCATAAAGCACTTCAGTAAGCCCCTCGCCAGCTCACGAAGCACTTTCACATCCATCACCTCCCTCAGATGCTCACAGCAGCTCCAGGAGGTGGAAGACGCTAGGATATTACTCATGTTCCAAGAGGAGGAAGCCCCAACTTAGAAACTTTAGATCATTTTGCTAAGGTCACGTGACTAATAAAACTCGGGTCCTGTCAGTCCTTGTCCATGGATCTTCCTAACAGTCCAACTGTCAAGATTCTGGAAGCTGATTCACCTTCTCCCAAGGATCAAATATATATTTAATTTCATTACAGCCCAGTCTCTTTTAAATGGATCATCTTCATCGCTGTCTTGCCACCAACCCAGACAGGAGGCTAGAGCCTGACTTAGGAGAGTAGGCCTGTCTACTGCATAACCAGAGGGTGGGAGAGCCAGGGGGCTTGCTAAATTTGCAATCTTTTCTGACATCCAAGCATTTAAACAGCTCATTGACTCCCATACGTAAATATTACTATAGGCTACAGTTTCATTTACCCTCTGCTGGGGCCAAGAGGGTTTGAAAGTAGAGTGAGCACAAATTAGGTACTGGAAAGTTTCTTGTTTCCTGTAGTGTCAGATGTTCACAGTCAGAAAGAAAAGAAAAGAAGAAGCAATGTCACGCGGTAAGTCTCCTATCAAAGAGCAAATGTCTTGTGTTCACACATAATTGGTTCCTTTTGCTCAACGCCAACACTGAGCAGCACAACTGGAACTGTTCTAGACAACCCAGGTCTTTGGCTGAGGTTCTCTTGACAGCTGAGTCAGTCCAGGGGCTGCTCCACCAGCGTGAGACACAGTTTTCCCAGGCATTACCTAAAGCAGGTATAAAACACCAAGTGGAGCAGAGGCGAACCTCTGTAGCTGGGCATTTATCCAGTGACACAAAGAAGCTTTAAAAAAAAAAAAAAAAAGGCACATTTCCATTGTGATTTTCCTAACGGAAAGTGAGAAGGCCGGAATCCATACCCCAGCTCTGAGCCCTTGGGCGACTTACTATCCCTCTCTGGGGATAATAAGCCTGAAGCCTGGTTCAGAAAGCCCCAAGTCTGCTTCAGCTGCAACGCACACACCAGTGACTCCTCCCTTTCTCTCTCACTCAGCACAGCATACCTGAACCCAAGTTAGTGACAGGGCCACCATAAGGAAAATATACTTATTAAAATACATATTGTGATCTACTGGACATATACCCAGAGAAAATCATAATTCAAAACAACACATGCACCCCAATGTTCGTTGCAGCAGTATTCACAATGGCCAGGACACGGAAGCAACCTAAACGTCCATCAGCAGAGGAATGGACAAAGAAGATGTGGTGTGTATATGCAATGGAGTATTACTCAGTGGTAAAAAGGAACAAAACTGGGTCATTTGTAGAGATGTGAATAGAACTAGAGACCGTAATGCAGAGTGAAGTAAGTCAGAAAGAGAAAATAAATATCATACATTAGCATACATATGTGGAACCTAGAAAAATGGTATAGATGATCTTATTTGCAAAACAAAAATAGACATAGAGAGAACATATGTATGGCCGCAAAGGGGGAAGGGTGGGGTGGGATAAACTGGGAGATTAGTGATGACACATACACACTGCTGACACCATATATAACGTGGGTAACTAAAGAGAAGCTACTCTGTAGCACATGGCACCCTATTCTGTGCTCGGTCGTGAACTAAATGGAAAGAAATCCAAAAAAGAGGATAGAGACATATAGCTGATTTACGTTGCTGTACAGTGTCTGATACTTTGGCCATCTGATGTGAAGGGCTGACTCAGAGGAAAAGACCCTGATTGACGCTGGGAAAGACTGAGGGCAAAAGGAGAAGGCAGAAGAGGATGAGATGGCTAGATGGCATCACTGACTCAATGGACATGGGTTTGAGCAAACTCCAGGGGATAGTGAAGGACAGGGAAGCCTGGTGTGCAGAGTCCATGGGGCCACAAACAGGTGGACATGACTAAGCCACTGAACAGCAACAGTACAAACTAGCACAACATTGTAAAGCAACCATACTCCAATAAAAATTAATTTTAAAATAAAAATATACATTGTGATAAAGTGCACACACCTAAAAAGTTACCACTTTAACCATTTTAAGGTGCACAATCCAATGGCATTTAATTCATACAGAATGTTGTGCAACCACCACTTTTATTTAGTTCTAGAACATGTTGATCACCCCTAAAGGAAAGCCTGTACCCATTAGACAGCCAATATACCCCATTCCACCCCATCTCAACCCCCTAGTAACCATTAATCTGCTTTCAGTCTCTATGAATTGACCTATTCTGGACAGTTCGTGTAAATGGAATCATACAACACATGGCCTTTCATGTCTGGCTTCTTGCCCTCAGTATAATGTTTTCAGGGTTCATCCCTGGTGCAGTATGTACTTCATTGCTTGGCTGAAAGATATCCCATTGTACAGAGGAATATGTTTTGAATTAATGGGCAAGGAAACTATTCATGAACTTCAGCAGTATTAGCAGTAATAATTAAATATGATCTACATAAGGTCCCAGGCACATACTAAATGCTCAATTAATGACAGCTACATTATCTTCAGCCTTCCTGAAGGCTAAAGATTCTCACAGCAGGGCTCGCTTGAGAATCTCTGACCTGGATGCCTCCTGAGGCACCACCCAGGCCCCAACTTCTCTGAATAAGTGAAGCAAAACATTCCACCCACGTGCTACATCTTCCCCCAGTTCTCCAGGACATGTGAACCACTCCTCTGAGCAACTGAGGAGCAAACCATCCTTAGGCGCCAACAACACAACCTTGCAAAACAGTGGGGCCCCTCTTCTAAGCCGCCTTGCTCCTTGAATGTACCAAAATAAAACATCGCTGGGGACGTAGTGTAATTCTTCATTTTTCAAAATGACTCACAACAGGATTCCTTGAAATGGTTTCCCTGGTATGCTTGAAACATAATTCAATTGACACCATCACTGTTTCGGCAATAGACCTTCTCCATAAAACAGCGTGTGGCTATTAGGAGTCGGCTCTCATCCTGGAGGACAGGGTTTGTTCCAAGTCAGTGGGACTGATGTTTGCCTTTCCCTCCTCGTAATCAGCGTACTGTGTCTGGAGACAGAAGCCCTGAGCCCTCACCCTGCTTCCCAGCCCTGCGACTCTGAACAGCCACCTCCCGGACTGTCACTTCACTTCAGGAAGACAGAAGCCGCCCCCGCTCTCCCTAGTGCTGGTACCAGGAGCAAAAGTGCCACAGAGATGTGAGCTGCTGTTACTCACAGACCCAGCCACGCGTGGTATGATTCCATTCACACGAACTGTCCAGAAGAGGCCAGTTCACAGAGACAGACAGCAGCCTGGGACTGCCTGGGTGGTGCAGTGGCTAAGAATCTGCCCATCAGCTGAGGACATGGGTTCGATCCCTGGTCCGGGAAGATTCCACATGCTGCAGGGCAACTAAGCCCACGCACCACAACTACTCAGCCCACATTCTAGGGCTCGCAAGCTGCAACTACCGAAGCCTGCATGCCTAGAGCCCACGCTCTGCAAAAAAAGACGCCACGACGAACAGTAGCGTAGACCCTGCTTGCCACAACTAGAGAAGGCCTGTGCAAAGCAATGAAGACCCAGTGCAGACAAAAATAAATAAATTAATTAAGAGAAAAGAGATTAATGGTTGCTAGGGAATTGAGATGGGATGGAATGAAGCACAATGACTAATAGGTCAGGGTCTCCTTTGGGGTGATAAAAATGTCCTAGAATGAACAAGTTCTGGGCACAAGTGCACACTTGTAAGCATTTCAGAACCCTGTCCCACCTTCATGGGTAGCTTGACCTTCTCCCAGCTGATAACCTCACAGACCAAGGTCACTCTCCCACCCCACACAAGCTCCGCTACTATCCGCATCCAAGCCTCCTAGTGGGTCCTTGGAGCTCCGTTAGGGGCACGCAGGGGCCCGGATGCCTGCTTCACCTGTCTTCCGGGGGCTGTAGAGGCCTCCACAACCCAAGCAACCCTCCCCAAGTGCTCTGTGGCCAGTCCTCTCCCAACTCCCATAGCCTGTTTTCTTTAATTAGCTCGCTGTGGCAGGAGAAAAATGCGGCCCCACCCTTGAAATGAGCAGATCTGGGCCTCAAATGTACTCTGTGGTTCGCCTCTGTGCTGCCAAGCTGTTAGCCAGGAGTGACAAGCTACCGGAGCTTAATAGGCAGGGGCTGGTGAGAAACCCTGCTCCAGTAAGCGAGGCCTTTCTCGTCCCAGCATCTGACGTTTCTCACCAACAAAGCTGGGCTGCACCCCTTCCCGAGTCCCTGAAACCTGCCATTGTGGTTCAGGGGACAATTCCAAATTCTGCTGGTTTGCTTTCTTTTCCCTCACTCCCTCCTTCCTTCTTTTTTAATCTGCTCCTGGGACAGTTCATCATCCATCTCTGATCTCAGAGATCAAGGACGGTACCCACACAAAGTAGCTGATACTCATCTCCTGATGCTTGTGAGCAAGGTTTCAACCAATACTGAGAATTCACCAGGGAGGTCACACAGCACCCAGAGTCTAAGCTAAAGGAAGATTTCTACCCATGTCATCTCAAACAGGCCCCACCAAGGAAGGCAGGCAGACCCATTTCACAGATAAATGAAGTGAGGCTTGGTGGGGAAAGGACTGTCAGAAGTCAAGTGACTCAGGATGACAGAGGGTGGAAGGACAAGGACCCAGATCTTCCAACTCCAAGCACGACAGTGTTTCTCTCATTCTGGTAACTTCTAAAACAGTCTGCAGAGCTACTTAGGAGTCAGGCTCCCCAGGCACTCCTCCTCCCAGACCCTCTCCAGGTGGACCTTGAAGACTGGGGTCCCAAATGCTACTCCTTTGGTCCTAGAACCTCGAAGGACTGATTATTTTTCACCATCATGACCTCTGCTATCATTTATTCAGCACAGTGTGCCAGTCCTGATGTTAGTTCCTTTCCCAGAGCTCATTTCAGACCATTTTACAGATGAGGAGACTGAGGGTCCTGGAGGCTTGAACAACCTGCCCAAGGTCCTGCAGCTAGTTAAGACATGGAGATGCGATTCAACCTAAGAATTCAGCCTCCAAGTAGCTCATACTCTTCACAACTACATTGTAACTGAGAGACTGAGGACTGTCCGATGAGGAGACTGACACAGGAAGAAATAACTTGCCCTGGAGACCAAGCCAGAGGCAGAATCCTAACTGGGGCCTCTCTCTCAGCCGTTGCTGGCTCAAGCCCCTGCACTGGGATGCTTAATAATTCACAAGATTGAAGGCACAGCATGCTCCCCAAACACCTCCAACAGGGGGGTATCTTTGTAGCCTCTGAGAATTCTCAACTGTGAGGTCCATCAACAACAGACGCATCATCACCTGGAACAGCCTGGAATCTTTAGAGCAAGTGCCAATGTTCACTTATCCATAAGTTGTTTCTTGGTTCTACAACCTGGAACAGAGTAAATCTAGCAAAGGACCTGTGTGTGTAAGACCAGTCTGAGGCCCCCAGCCCCAGGAGTCATCCAGCGTCAGCCACATAATTTGTGGGACTCAAAACAAAATGAAAATGTAGAGACCTCAGAGCAAAAAGCAGGAAGAAATGTCATTAACAGTATTAAATGTAAAATATTTCTCCTTTCTTCCAGTGTCTCTCTCTGGGCTTGTGATAATGGGTTTTGGTTTGTTTTTGCTATTTAATACCATCCTAAGTCAAGAAAGGGTTTCCCTGGTGGCTCAGAGGTTAAAGCATCTGCCTGCAATACGGGAGACCTGGGTTCGATCCCTGGATCGGGAAGATCCCCTGGAGAAGGAAATGGCAACCCACTCCAGTATTCTTGCCTGGAGAATCCCATGGACAGAGGAGCCTGGTGGGCTACAGACCACGGGGTAGCAAAGAGTCGGACACAACTGAGCAACTTCACTTTAAGTCAAGAAAAATTACCATTTTAAATTATTGGCATGAATTTTGCCATTCATGCTTACACCGTGCAATGCCAAGTTTTGAATACAAACAAAAGAACACTTAACTAGTATGTGAAATCATCAAAATCACACTATTTGTATTTCGTAGCTTGGGCTGTATGCTCATTCGTGTCTGACTCTTCGCATCCCCCATGAACTATAGCCCACCAGGCTCCTCTGTCCATGGAATTTTCCAGGCAAGAACACTGAATGGGTCGCCATTTCCTCCTCCAGGGGATCTTCCCAACCCAGGGATCCAACCCACATCTCTTGCGTCTCCTGCACTGGCAGGCGGACTCTTGCCACTAACCATACATACGTACCCACCACACATCGTATGGCTAACCAGAGCAAGGGCACCACTGCATAAACGAACTCAACCGTTTTCACTGCACTTCTTGATATGTGCACATTCTGCCAACACTCCCCCTGGCTGCTTACTGATGAGCAGGGAAAAGGCACTGTGGGCTGCCTGATCTTTCCTTTCCCTTGTATGTCATCATTTTCAGGGTAAGTGATGGGCTAGCACGAAGTCACGTGAGTAAGAAAGCATATTATGAGACTCTTTGGTGGTTGATGTTTCTTAGAATGACATCACTTTCTGTCTCTCAAACAAGCTCTGGTTCAAACCCAGGACTATCAAGGGCCTCCCAGTTCTTGGAATAGCTTCAGAGCAATAAAGATGAAACAGGTATCTTCCAGTTATTCATAACAAGCTCCTTTCTACCATACCTGAGTTTATGGAAAGCCTCTATGGATGAGGGGCTTGTTGCCAGGGAAAGCAACCTTGTGATTAGAAGGTAGGAACCTTCAGCCCCAGCCCCTCAACTCTGCCCCCAACTCCAATCATCAGAGGTCAATAATTTAATCAATCAAGTCTTCATAATGAAACCTCCATAAAAACCCACAAGGACCAAGTTCAGAAAGCTTGCAGGTTGGTGAACACATGGAAATGAGCAGAGCCGTGCATCCAGAGCACGGATGCTCCAAGCTCCTTCCCACATACTTCTCCCTGTGCATCTCTTCCATGCGCCTGTTCTCGAGTTATGCCCTCTTACAATAAACCAGATGTTTTCCTGTGAGCCGCTCTAGCAAATTAACTGAGCCCTAGGAGGGTGTGGTGGGAAGCTCTGATCAACAGCTGGTAGGTGAGAAGCACAGGTGTCAACCTGCATTTGTAGCTGTTGTCTGAGGTGGGGGAGGGTGAGATGGAGCTCTTATCTGTGGGATCTGATGCTACCTGCAGGCAGAGAGGGTCAGAATTGCCTGAAACTGTCACTATCCAGCTGGGTGTGCGGAAATCGCCATACCTCACCCCAACACACACACGTACACACAGTGATCAGAAGCATCAGAAATGAAGTTTTCTGTGAGCAGGGTGTGAAGGGTAGACGCGTGGCAGCATTTTCCAGACACCCCTCTAGGCAGCCCTGATGTTCTCCTAGAGACTGGTAGCAGAGCTGGGTAAAAACTCAGGTGCACTGAAGTCCAGAAAAAGAAAGAAAGAAAGAGTGACTGACTCCAAAGGTTATAGAATATCAAGTCAGTTGCAACCTGCCAGGATTTAAATACAGAGTTACTGCAAAGGCTTCGCTGAGACACCTGTTAAAAAGGCATGGGGCAGCATCCTTACCTAGATGAGTGCAGCCCACCTGCTCCCCTAAATGCCTGTGAAGCAGACCTGAGGTAATTACAACCCTCAGACCATCTGGGTTATATGAGAAATTACGTATATCTATTGCGTTGAAAGCTCAGGTCCTGCCTCCAACACAGTTATTTAGCGTCCGCACGACCTGCCCGAGCAGGCCCGGTTCCATGTTATCACACCCTGCCCTGGCACAGCCTTGTGCTCAGGGCAGCGATTCTAAGCAGAGCTGGAACGGTAAGAGTGTTTAGTGCTGAGTCTATCTTAGGAGGAGGCTAGGCAGATGGCCTCAGCCCTGCCCGGGAGGAATCACCAGGGGGGAAGACAGCCCCGGCTGACCCCCAAGTGTGGGATGAACGGAAGCAGCGGGTGCTCCCCTCTTAGCGCTTTCACATCCCAACCTGATGTCACTTCTAGCTACAGCCCAAACAAGAGGATAACGTCTGCTGGCTGGAGGAGGACGCGTCTTCTGACCTGCCCCAGCCTTAGGCTGATTCGCTGGACCTGTCACATGCAGATCGCCCCACGGCGGTCATCTCACATAGACCCACTGACCACCGGTGGACCCCACAGAACAGCTGCGAAAGGATATGAGAAACACCCTGGAATCATGCTAAGAACCTGAACCAGAAAGGATGCGAGCGGGGCTCAGATGCCTGACCTCAGATAAGCCATTCGAATTCTTGGAGCCCCAGCTTCCTCAGCCGGTGAGTGCGGAAGGTGTCCAGGTGTGCAGGAGGATGGCAGCTGGTCCTCCCACTGGCCCAAGAGGCCTCTCACAGGTACTGCCAGGAGCGGTGAGATGGGAACCTGGCTGCCTGGGTTTCTGTTGGGCAGCCAGACTCCCCACCAGCCCTGATTGGCTCCTCAACTGCACCCACAACACTTGTGGGCCTGAAACATCATCAGAAGCCAGCAGGAGCCCTTACCCAGTTCCTCTTTCCCTTCTTAGCAACAGCAACGCTGTGGATGGCTCTGGGGCCAAGTGGGCCTCCGTCTGTGCCCTGAGGACCGGCTTCGTTTACATCCTTCCTCTTAAGCTATCTGGGCCTCAGTTACTTCTTGGAAGACTCGGTCCTCGGTAGGGCTGCTGGGAGGACCGAAAGATAAAAATGTGTGGAAGACCCTGGCCTGGTACCTTCCTACAGGTCACGGTTAGAATGAGGATGCACCCACACCGCCTGCCTTCGCTAAAAGAAGCCCCTCCTGCGTTGGGAACAGAATATGAGACTTATAGAGATAGCAAGGCGGACGAAGGGCTCAGTGGAGGTGTGAACCCTAAAGCTTCATACTCAAGGGGCCCGCTAAGTTTCAAGCCAGATTCCACATCCATCATCCCACCTGATCTGCACCATGGTCAGCGAGCATAGAGGCTTTACAGACAAGAAAAGCACGGCTCAGAAAGGTTAAGCGACATGCCCAAGAAGACACAGCCAGCTCAGGAAGCCGGGGTCCTGCGGGTCCTTTCCATGACATTAAGTGGTGAACAAGAAGAGAGGACGGAACAGTTAACCGCAGGGCCAGAGCAGCACCGCTAATACAAAGGGCAGGGAGGGAGCTTGGCTACAGATTTGGAACTCTCAGTCCCAGATCCCTACTGCCTTAAAGCTCCCTTTCAGCCCCCCAGCACTCATCACTGACTTTCAGACCACAGCCCTCAGGTACTAGGGCCGGGGCCAACTTCCTATGGCCCAGATGCTGGCTGCTATTGCCACATTTCCTTCCCTAAAGCTCTAGAAGACCCAACACATAGGAAATGTCATGCCCATTATTGAATCCTCAGGACACCACCAATGATAAGATTTCATATTTTTAGCTGTTGAACAAATGAGAAATGAATCATCCAGGAGCTCAAGGGCAAGAGGAAGGCTTGACCCTAGAGGTGAACAGCCCTGGAGTCTGGGGCCTTTTCTCTCACACCACACAGCTCTGGATAAAGACCCTGGACCAACAGTACCCTCGGTATCCTGTCCCCACCTTTAATGGGGTGCAGCGTCACCTGTAACAGTGGCTCTCCAGTTTTAATGTGTCAGCATCTTTCAGAGGAAGCGCAGACTTCTGGGCCACACCCCAGGGGTTCTGAGTCGGGAGGTCTTGCTTTGTAAAGCCTGATACTCTTCATCCCCAGCAAGATGTGGAGACTTGCTGGCTGGTGACCACACTTTGAGAACTGCTGATTTATCATCCATTTAAGCTCTCTCCGAACAGCTGAGGAATGGTTAACTCTGGCATATCCACTTGATAATGTGTAATTATGAAGACCATGGAGAAATGCATAAGACAACATCAAATAGGACAGGAGCCTGGCTCCCTAGGCTTGTCCAGGTGCTGCGTGTCCTCTGATCCCTTTCTCATCTTCCAGTCCTCTGCCGTTTATCCCCAGGGCTGATCCTAACAACAGGGGGCAACTGGGGAGTTTGGACAATACAACTTGTGGGAGGGTGGAGGGTGGGAGGAAGGGAGCAGCCGGGGTGTTTCTCCCCTCTCCCTCTTTCTGCCTTGGGTGGGCATTTCTAGAAGCAGCTGCATCTGTTCTAGATAGGTGGCCCACCAGTGACCCTTGACCTTGGGCTCTGGGCAGAACACCTCTTCCCTTTGTCCCTCCAGCCTAGAAGCATCAGTGGCTTCCTGCCACTGAGCTCTAGGTCGCCTCCCCTTCCCATGTTTGGCTTCTTGGCTTCTTTATCACCTGCATAATGAAGGTCCATATTAAATTCCCTTTGAGGTAAATACTTGATGGTGTTCTGCTTTCCTGGTTAGACTGACTAATATACTCTGATTACAGTTACACAAAAACGCTTATGCCGACGGACAACTCTAGAAGGTAGTATGGAAAAATTAAAAGACGTAACAAGGTGAAGCCTGTCTTCCAAAAACGTGAGAAGAATGTCAGTTATTTATTATCAATGACTAATATTTGAAAACTGGTCCCAAGCGCATGGTTTAAGAGAAAACAAGGAAAGGAAAGAAAGAAAGAAAAAGAGAAACAACTCTTTCCTTCATAAGGAAAAGGTTGGGGAGCCAGGAGTCCATGACAACAATCTAAGGCGAACAAACCCTTTACCTTCATTTCTAAAAACACCTTCTCTTAGAGAAACCATGGCCACGGCCACAATGATACTAGCAGTTCCCCCTGAAAGTACCGGTGGTTATCTGGGGTGAGTGACTCACTTGTTAAAGAGGTCATATAACATATCATCACAAAGCTGGTCTCCGGGGCAGAGCGGGTCACACTGGGCAACTGCCCAAACCACCTTCAAGCCTCACTGCCATGGAGGCAGCTCCCACCTCAGGTCAGAAACCTGGGGCCCATTCGAGAAATCCCTTTAGAGGAGACCCGGGTCCAGAGACTGCTGGGAGAGCAGGCATAATGAAAGAAGATGTTCCAAAACTCAAAAGGATTCTGTTCAAGCCACATCCACCGAGCACCAGGGCAGCAATGTGTGCATGCCTGGGGTACCGGGGGGAGGGGGAGGGGGATCTTATGTTCCCAGCATTTGTAGGGTTTTTCTCTCCCAAAGAGCACAATTAAAATCAAAAGCAAGGCTCCACAAAACCAGATGGTAACAATATAAGAAATTATGCTGGGTTCCTGCATTGAACTCAAGGCTGAACACTGCGGCAGACAATCAAATGCTCAAGTGGGGAGGGAGGTTCTTGGCCTTGGACCAAACACAGTTTGGTGGTCTGTTTATAATGTTTTAGCCTGACAGCACTGCAGAAAATGGACCACGAGGCTCACCGCTATAATGGGTTACTTTCAACCCCAAGCCAAAGATGATTTAAAGCCCTGGGGAAAGGAGGGTGGGGTGGGGTGGGGAACGCAACAGAGAGAAGCATCGAGGGCTTTACGAGAAATGTACATCTACTCTTGAAAACTCTGAGTGGAACATCTCAGAGTCAGAACCATGCTTACCATCAAGAATACTTGGAAAACCGGGACTAAGCTTACAACAGCTCACGCGGAGCAAGCGTCAGAAAGTCTTGCCCTGCCCTGTCCTCCTACCCATTCTCCTCGTCCCAAGAAACGGACATCAGAGACCTCGCACCTTCATCCCTGGGATCCGGCTGCCTCTACATCATAAGGCAAGTAACTACTCAGGGACAGGGCTGTTTGGCCAGGGTGTGAACTAACAAGAAAAGCTACCCCAAGTTCAGGCAAAGCACAAGCAAACAAAATACCCACACAGGATCAAGAGACTCAGTGCGATCTCCAGCTTTGTCCCCTCATCCACTGTGGCCTGGGGCAAGTCCCCGTTCCTCTCGGAGCCTCAGTTTCCATCTGTGGAAGGGGCTGGACGAGATACCTATCAAGTCATTTCTAACCAGGGGAGTCACTCCTGTGTATCACCCAGTCGATGGCCCACGCTTCTGAAGGACAGACAGAGCACCCCCCTACTGCGCGTCACAGTGCTAAAGTGACTATCCTAAGAGCCTAAGTCGGGACTGTCAGCACATCTGCCAGGCTCCAGACTCCGGGTCTTCCTACCATCCCCGGAGAGGTGCCCCGCTCTCAAGCGCTGCCTTCCTGCACATGCCCTGCAAAGGCAGCCTCTCTCGGTCTGACCCAAGCAGCCTGCCCCGACTCCCTCGGGGTGGCCCTTCCTCGATCTGAGTGTGCCTCCTCCTCACACGTGGGTCCAGGCTTCCACACAGGGCAGGGCATCCACAGTCAGGGGCAGCTCAGGAACCACGGCCCTGTGTGGCTTCAGAGGCAAGAACAGCAAAACCCAACGCCTCCAACTGTTGGTTTCACCACCCACCGCCCCCACAGGACTCTCACTTCCCCATCCACTGCTGCTACCCGCTTCCCACTGGCCTGATAACCAGCTGGAGGGCCCTGCGCCAAGTCACTCAGCATCTCCAGGCCTCCGTTTGTTCATCTGGACCGGCATCGACCTCCACAGATTGACACAGAGGTGAAATAAAATCAGGTATGTGACACAGAGATAAAATAAGGTCAGGTCTGTGAGAGCTCTGTGTAAACTGTAAAATACATCCAAGGCCATGGGGGGCCTCCCTGGTGGTCCAGTGGTGAGGAGTCTGCCTTGCAAGGTGGGGGATGCCACTTCCATCCCTAGTGTGGGAACCAAGCCCGTGCGCCACAACTGCTGAAGCCTGCACACCCCAGAGCTTGCGCCCCACAACAAGAGAAGCCACTGCAATGAGAAGCCTGCCACGGCAACTAGAGAGTGGCTCCTGCTTCCCACAGCTAGTGCAAGTGTCTCCCCTTCCCAGTGACTGCAGCTGGGAAGAGTCCCTGGTGGTCCAGTGGTGAGGAGTCTGCCTTGCAAGGTGGGGGATGCCACTTCCATCCCTAGTGGCAAATCCCACACGCCGTGTGGGAACCAAGCCCGTGCGCCACAACTGCTGAAGCCTGCACACCGCAGAGCTTGCGCCCCACAACAAGAGAAGCCACTGCAATGAGAAGCCTGTCACGGCAACTAGAGAGTGGCTCCTGCTTCCCACAGCTAGTGCAAGTGTCTCCCCTTCCCAGTGACTGCAGCTGGGAAGAGAGTCCATTATCGTTGGAGGGATGTGCTGAGAAACCTCGTGAGCACACACACCTACGCACTGACTTTTGAGGCCACGCGGTGCAGTAAAAGAACGACCCTGTCAAAGAAGAGGAGGAAGGGCCACATGAACACTCAGATGGTCCCTGTCACCTAGAAGACGGGTGAGACCACATCTCTGCCGCCCCCGTCCCAAGGCTGCTGTGAGGACAGGACAGTAGGAAAGTGCAAACTCCCTGTCCTGCCCGCAGGAATGGGGAGATGAAGGTCACAGCTAGAGGACGCTTGGCTGCCTTTCTTGCTCTTCAGAATCACCAAGGAGCTCACAGAAAGGAAAAAGCGGGAGAAAGGGTAGCGCATTGAAAAAACAGCCGGGGAGCAAGCATGGCTGGGCAGGCAGAGCTGACCAGGAAGGAGGAGAGTACGGGTTTTTGGAGTGTTTCTCTCATCTTTCTGGGGGCTCCTAATCTGGTGTCTCTAGAAACACAAAAAAACAAAACAAAAGCAGCCATTTCCCCGAGAAAAAAAAACAAGAAAACCTACCTTGCAAGAGAAAGTTGTTGGCTGTGTTCACACTCAGGACCGTGCTGTGGGTCACAGAGTTTCCAGGGGTCCCCTGGGAGCTCTGTGGGGCCCGGTGCGGAGGGTCCCTGGGGAAGGGCTCGCCCTTCTCAGTTCACTGAGCTCTCTCTGTTCACACAAGGATGCCCAAAGGAGGTTTGAGCGACCCCGTCCATACCACGTGCTTCTGGATGCTGACAGACCCCAGGTGTGAGCCGCGGTGGGTGCCAGTCCCCTCCACCCCACCCCCCAGAACAGCTGCTCCCTGGTTCATGGAGGTGGGGCGGGTTCTGAAACAGCCTTCCTAAAGCTGTGCCCAACTACAACGTGTGAAAAGGCAGCAAAACACCGCGTGTGTTTCCTTCAAGCCCGCCCCCACCACGCGGCCCCAGAGCTCTGCTGCTTTTGTGGGTTTTCTCCCCAGCTCTGCCCCCTCCGCTCCCTCACGGATGCTCACACTCATCGATGCATTCCACCTGGCCTCCACCCCGGGGTTTCCCTGGTGGGCTTCCCCAGCTCCTGCCCGCCCCACTGCCCTAACCCCAGCTGACAGGTAAATCAAAGAACACGAGATCCACCAAGCCTACTGGGCGAGGCAGCTCCCACTCAGCAAGAGCTGACCCTCATGTGCGCCCAGCCTCCAAGCCATAGTCTCAGAGAATTAGTTCTAGGTTGGGGCTTCCCTGATGGCGCAGTGGTAAAGAATCTGCCTGCAATGCAGGAGACCCAGGTTCGACCCCTGGGTCGGGAAGATCTACTGGAAAGGAAATAGCAACCCATTCTGTTATTCTAGACTGGGGAATCACATGGGCAGAGGCACCTGGCGGGCTACAGTCCACAGGGTGGTAAGAGTCAGATCGGACTGAGGCAACTGAGCACCACTGGGGCAGTGGACGCCTCTGACCACCCGAGCAGGACATCCACGCAGGCAAAGGGGCAACAGAGAAGACAGACCCCAGACCAGAATGACACTGCATGAAGCCTCCTGCTTCACGGGAGAGAAACAAATAAACACATAGCCGCTCCCACCTCGAGCTCCAGGTCTCTGTTTTTATTCTTCTAGATGAGCTCCAGGAATCAAAGCTGTCGATCAGCTGGGCCAGAGGAACTCTAAGAACTTTGATCGAAACCATGGCTTCCCAAGGGCCTGGCTTGCTCCGCCCCAACCCCCTCTCCCAGCAGCGCTGGCATCATAGCAAAACAATTTCAAAGCACAGAGACCATAAACACCAAATTAAAAGGTAAAGTAAAAAAGGGAGGAGATGTTTACTGGAAACTTAAGTTCTACTGCCCAGAAAAAAAATATAGGTCTTTTTTTAAACACACATACACCAACACACACACATATATATAAAGCCTCTGCCGCCCACCTTAAGAAATATGTACTTTGCTCTATATATGGCTTTCTTATCTGCCCTCGATTATGCTCAGCTCATAACCGTGAAGCCTGAAATAATTACCCACAGAGAAATAATAGCCTTGGCCCCAGTCAGGGCCTAACAAAGCCAGTCCTGCGTTTACCAATGATCACACAACTCACTTGCAGGACAAACCTGAGTTTGCTGATGCACAGATAATCATTCCCATCCATACCTGAAATGCAGCCACCGCTGAGAGGGTGCCAGGTGGCTACTGGAACCAAGAACAATCATCTTACATGGTATTTCTGGGATAGAAAGGAAAGGAGTTCCAGCTGAAACTATGCAGGAAATCAAGATGGGCAGATGGTAATCATCAAAGCAGAGGGCTGGCAAAGACCACCCCTCTCTTGCAGGAGAAGGAAAAAGCTAGAGGAAAATTGACTTCTGAAAGCAGAGAATTCTGAGGGGGGCAAGAGCATACAGTCCTTCTTACTAGCAAGGGGGCGCCCCTCAGGGCTGCTCCCCAAAGACAATCAACATGTTAGAAGCAGGGAGACAGGCACAATCTACTACTGGGGCCCAGGAGTCTCCTTTTCGCTAGCTCACATCCTTGACTGGACCTGATCTGGCCTACCCACACCTCCATCGCACCTCCCTCTGAACCCCTGGGTCCTCACCACGTTCCCGAAACACAGAAGGCCTTCAGGATGGGTTGCCCAAATGCTCCTTCAAGTTCCCCTGTAAGATACTATTGAAAAACCTCAATGAACATTTTGGCCCACCCAATACTGTTCCACACTTGTGCAATCAAACCCCAAGTCAGATGGTAAGCTCTCTGAGGGCAGTGGCCATATTTGCCATTTTTCTGAGCACCCTGCTCCATAAATATTAAGTGACTGATGGGTTCTTGCCTGAGAAACAGCAACCTCCATCTGGCACCCACAACTCAAACCCTGTCACTGAAAAAGCTCTTGAATCCCACTCCCCTATTTGCAAGACCCTTCGGGGTTCATCAGTACTGACCAGGTCTCCTCCCTCCTGAAGCTCATTTCACACCCAGTAAGTCATCACCTTTGCAATCCCACCACCATCACAAAATGCCCTCTTCTCTGCCTGAAAAAATATTAGAACTGAGCTGTCCTTTCCCATTAAAGTCTGACCTGGACAGCCCCTCAAATTCCTTCGGCAGTAGAGATGGAGTCCCCGCAAGGAACTATGAATGACTAGGCATAAACAGGAGTGTTTAGATGCTGCAGCTGGTGAAGGTGGTGGGAAGTTCTCAACCAAGGGCAAGAACACTCACCAAGGCACAGGGACCACCACAGGACACACTTTCACAGCCCCTAGCATCCACCAGGACACTGCCAAGGATCTGACACTAAGGTATCCCAGCATTGGCTGAGGCCTCTGACTTAGTTTCACGAAAGAATTGTGGGTGTGTGTAATGGTCTGTTTAATCCATTCCTGCTCCACCCCTGCCCTTGCCACCGCCCCCCACCCCATCTTAGTACTCTTGAGTTTCCCAAGCAGAAATAACCAACTACAGATGGTTCCACTCCTTCAGAGATGTTTGAGAAACCACTGACCCAGAGATAGGAGAAAACTGGGGCTCCAAACCTAAGGGCAACTATTCACCACCGGCAGCTGTGATTACCGAATCAACACGCTTCTAGAAATTTTTTCTGTATACATGCGCTTTTTCTTTTTAAACCAACCACTATCACTTTTCCCCAAGAGAGCTGAGGTTTCCCTGGTGGTTCAGTGGTTAGGAATTTGTCTTCCAATGCAGGGGATGCAGGTTTGATCCCTGGTCAGGGAACTAGATCCCACATGCCACAGGGCAACTAAGCCTGCACGCCTGAACTACTGAGCTTACACTCCACAAGTAAGACCCAGTGTAGCCAAAAATAGATGTTAAAAAAAAAATCTAGGACTGTTGACTCTCAATCCTGGCTACACACAAGAGAACTTTTAAAATCCTGATTCCCAGGGCCCACCTGTAGAAATTCTGAATTGGTCTGAGGTGTGGTCTAGGTATTGGAATTCTTTATAAGCAACCAAGGTTGAGAATCTTCCATGTTGAGCCCAAGCACCAAATGTGAATCATGAAGAAGCAGGAGTCCCAGCTGTCACAGCTTACCCCTGCACCTCAAACCTCTTTCCATCCTGTCTTCAACGGCAGGCCCCCGTCTCCAGCTCCCGGAGTGATGGTACAGTGATCCTGAAACTCCCCAAATGAGTAACAGAGTTGGTCATTTCTTTGAATGCAAGCTTCAGAATTAGAACGTTTAAGGTACAGAAACTTTAAAAATCCTGCTAAGCCAATGCCTTTGGTTTGTCAAGAAGGAAACCAGGGGCCCCGGTAGCAAAGTGACTCACCCAAGGTCATGAAGCTGGTTCACAATGGGACACGCCTAGAACCCGGGTCTTCCACCTCTAGTTCTCTCTCCGGGACACCAACCAGGAGGTCCTGGGGTGATAGACCCCCAACAAAAGTGAGGTCACAGGAATGGCCACTGTTTACTTCTTGTGTGCTTTTAGCGGCCAGCCCCTCATCACTGCATCTCTGGGAGCCTCTGTCTCTTTCGCTGGCCTTAAAACAGCTGAGAGCAAAGATGGTTCTTCTCTTTAAAGATTCCTGAGCATGCCGGTCAAATCATAATCCTCAAAGAATATATTTGCTGGCTGGCTGGAGTTTGTGGAAAAAGCCTTTAGAAAAAAAAGAGTCTACCCAAGTTTTGAAAGAACGCTCTGTTGAGCTGCGGGTCTGAGAGCCTGAAAAGCAGCAGTGGATTCTGGTTTCTTGTGGATAAGAGAGAGCTGATTGTTGGTTTCAAAATCTCTAACCAACCTGTGAACACGTTTCCCTTCCTTCCTGTATTTTTACGGCACCACGCCTGCAACGCATCCAGCCAGTGGCTAGAAGCTCAGGAAGCCTGTGCTTTGGGTTAAATGAGAATTCCTCTCTGCCTACAAGCTGACTTCCCCTAGCCTGGGCATAGGAAACAGATCCTCATCAGGTGAGCCTTGTTTCAACACAAGCCTGGCAGCTCCAGGCAGCAGGAGTATATGCAACTATCCAAATCTACAGACCAGTTACAGCCCCTGGACCATAGTGTCTGACAGCATCGCCACCAACGGAAGATACTCAGTAACTATCTGACGGGGTAAGTCATTACTGTACCAATTAATATAAGGAGTGGGCCACCTCTGAAGGTAAAGCATTGGACAAAAAATTTGATTTGTCCCCCCGGAAAATATGTGCATCAAGAAAAGAGTCAGGGGACTTCCCTGGTGGTCCAGTGACTCCATGCTCTCACTGCAGGGGGTTCAGGCTCCATCCTTGGTCAGGGAGCTAGATCCCACATGCTGAAACTAAGACCTGGCAGCAATTAAGTGAAAAGCAAGAAGTCAAGGAAGAGAGGGCAACGAAGTATCATGGAATATTAGAACTGATAGAGACCTTTGAGATTCTCTCTTGGACTTGTCATTTCCTAGATGCAAAGACCGATACTCAGAGAAGCCAAGTGAACTTTCCTGAAGTCAGAAAGCCAAGTTTCATCAAAGAGTGGCCGAGGGCCCTCAACCTCACTGGAGAAATAGGATGACAAGACTGCGGTTCCTTCACGTGCATGCGTGACTGTTCTCAGGCTCCTTCAGCACTCCACTGACCCTAGAGCTTCAACAATGATGACGGTGAAGACCTGCGGAGGTCGTGGAAGGATACAGACAGCGTCCCAGGCATTTCCCAGGAGTGCAGACATCCCAGGCATTTCTGGGATGTTCAGATATGGACGCCCAGTGAACAGTGGAAGCTGAGGGTCTCTAGCTGTGTAGAACTACAGATCTGGAAGTCAGCTCCCCAGTGAAACCCAGGGAGAGGACAAGTACTGCAATTCTGAACTGTGATACCCAGCAGGGTAGAATGAGGTCCAGCCTGTGGTTTGATTTTTCTCATAAATGAAGTTAAGGCTGATAGGCAAAAAATAAAAAAACAGAGTGGCCAAAAGGTGACATTCAAAAAGATTCTGGGATCAAAGTCCCTTTGTGAGCACTGTTATTTCACCCTCCTCTGAACGGTAACCACTTCCCACATGAGCCTCAGTAAGGCAACCGTGTAGCCCACAAAAGAGATAGAAGTATGACCACACTTCCCTCTTATAAACAGGCGATGTAAACATCTGAGACCACTGGTCCACAGTCGTGGTTAAACAAAGGGTCAGGGGGCCTCCTGGAATGGCTGTCAGGCCTCCATCTCCCCACATGCTGACCCTCCTTCTGAGTGGGGACCTTGGACCATTAACTTCAGGGCTCCAGCTGGTCACACAGAGGCAGCCTCGCCCTGGAAGCACTTTGTTGGCTTTCACGCCCAGGCTCCCCTGGCCACTACTCCTGAAGACTCAAGAATTTTCAAGGAGAGTGGCTGCTTTGGTGCCTGCCCTGTGCTCAAAAGTGCCACTCTGGGAGGTGGGGGGTTCTCGCAAAGCAGGCAGGAGAGTAACACGTCATGTGTAAGCTGAATCTGCACCCCCCGCCCCCACCTCCTGGAGGCGTGGTGGAAGATTCTCCTTTAAAAAAAAAAAAGTCAAAACTGCAACTCTTTCAATGAGCAAGAAACAGAGGCAAAACCTCAAACAAGTATCCTTAATTAGCTTTAAGATGGTCCCTGGGCCAGGGTGGGGGGTGGGGGTCCCAGCTCCTAGATCAATAGAAAATAAACCCTGAGGCCTTGGGACAGACTCTGTTTTCTCTGAATTGGAATGAAAAAGGCTTTGCAGACCTGCAGCCAGTTCTTAGCCAACTGTGACAGAAGTCCTCCTGGGTATGCGGTGTCTGCCGAATGTTCCATCAGAAAACGACCCTCAGGTTCTATAAATCGGCCAGCACTTTGTTTTTAACCACTGAACATTTATAGAATTCTTATTTCTTCGTCTACATGCTTTCAGAGAAAGTTTCCAGCAACTTCAAAGCCAGTTAGACGCACAAAGACGCTAAACATGCAATTAAATTTCACAGGGTTTTGAAGCTAGAATACCGCAAGAACCTTTAGAAAATTTCCCCTGGGGGCAGGAGGCTCTTAACTCTGTACCCCACCCCCACTCCATACTCAAGGGCAAATTTTTAATCTTCATTTCGTCAACAGGAAAACACGACTGGTAGAGGGGCGGAGACAGAAATCTGAACTGCTTGAAAGACCTAAGTCAGAAAGTATATAGCCCTCAGATACAGTGTTCAGAGGCTCTGCTGGTCCCCTCAGTCAGTCTCACTTCCATTGGCCCCCTGAACCCCAATTTCACACCCATTCCTAAGCTGTCCCACAGCCAGACTGCTACAACCCACACAAGTGGATGTTCTGAACACAGATAATGGTCTCTCCATCTTGACTGTAAGCTCCATGAGGGCAAGATCTAGCCCTCTGATTGGGTTACCACTGTGACCTCTAAATTCAGCAAAACATTGTTCAAGACATCAACAAGACAAGTGTTCAGGAGTCTACTCAGAGAAGAAGGAAAACACCAATCAAGTATTAATTGACATTTACTAAGTGCCCAACAGGTATTACTGTTCATAGAATTCATCAAGGAAATCAACCCTGAATATTCACTGAAGGACTGATACTGAAGCTCCAATACTTTTGCCACCTGATGCGAAGAGCCAACTCATCGGAAAAGACCCTGACGCTGGGAAAGATTGAGGGCAGGAGGAGGATGGGGCAACAGAGGATGATATGGTTGGATGGCATCACCAACTCAGTAGACATGAATTTGAGCAAGCTCTAGCAGTTGCTGATGGACAGGGAAGCCTGGCATGCTGCAGTCCATGGGGTCAAAAAGTCAGACACAACTGAGTTCCTGAACAACAAGAGCAGGCACTAACTACCATAAATGAGCCAAGGAAACAACCTGGGTCTTTGACTTTGAGGGACTTATTACAATCTAATTTCTGCCACTGGCTGCATGTGACACAATACTGGCCAGTGAGATCCAAGAGGGGTTCTGGGAAAGGTTTCCTTCCTGGATAAAGAGACCCCCCCAAGGAGAGGCAGCCCTTTCTGCTGTTGGATGCAACTGTGTAAAGAGGGTAACACCTGGAACAGCTGTGATCTCACTGGATCATGAACGCTGGAGATGGCAGAGCAGAAAGATGGAAGGCTCCCAAGTCCTTGCTGGTGCCTGACACCACCATGCCCCCAGACTTCTTAGAGGAGGTAATAAGCCCTCTCCTCTAAGTGGTGAAGCTGTTAGCTGAGTTTCAGGTTACTTGCAGCCCAAGCATCTTCAGACAGTGAATCTGGCCCCTGATTAGAATATGGGGTAGATCGGAGAGCAAAGGAGCTGGCTGGCTTACTGCAGTATCCAGGCATGAGAAACCGGGGGCCTCGGCTGAGGAGAGGGTGGCGATGGTGAGGACAGCTTGAACTCAGGAAACACAAAAGTGGATTCCAGTCTTACCCACATGATGGCCTAGTCATCTCCATGAAGCCCAGGGCCTAGTTCCCACGCTGACTCTCCAATGAACTGGAACATAAATAATTAATATTCCCAGCCCATCCTCACCCACACACATGCCTGCTTATGTCTGTGGGGTAAAAAAGAAAAAAAGGGAAATGCATGTTGTTCTATTTATAAGAAACAGCACAGCCACAAAGGGTGATGACTAGAGGGGCACAGTATCAGCTGAAGTTCTCCAAGCAAGTGCTAAGTTCGGTTTGAATTTACACTTGGCTTCTCTCAGCCTGTAACTGGTCCTCTTCAACACTCCAGCTGCTCTCCTTGGAGCTCATCAGACAGGGCCTTGCCCACAGCAAACAGTTTGGTTGAAGGGAATAGAGAACTCAAGTCCTTTTCTAGGCTTCCAACAGCTTATCAGGAGCAAGAGAGGAAGAATGAGGCTTGGATGATCACAGAAACGAAGCCCGTGAACACAAGGCAGGAGTGAAACATGCAAAGTCTTTCCATGTTCTCTATGGGATTCCACTGGCAGACAGGGTTACTTAGGGCCACACACCCCAGCACATTCCATGCATTTACCACCATCAAAGAGAAAGAAAAGGCATGCTTGCTATTATTTTTAATTCCTTCCCCAATGCCTTCCAAAACTCTTCAGCAGAAGACTGATCCACTAAACCCCCACCAGCTCCCAGCCAGTAGTATCTTGGAAACCTTAATGAAAATGGAGGAGGAGAAGTCAGCTCACAGAAGACTTTGGTCCTGGACATGAAATCCCATCTCAGCTGCACTGGACCTGGGGGCATCTCCTGCTTCCCAAAGGGACATGTCTTGATGAGGATGCATACGTTCTAGAGCCAAGTGAACACCCTACCAGCCTCTCGCTGCCACCCCGACATCCCCCAGACACACCCCCATCTCCACCTCCTGCTTCTTGTCCTTCCCTTCAGAGTGGCCATCAGTGAGGCCAGATGTTCCCCAACTCCCACTGCAGCTACGCAAGCTCTGGTGTTACCTTGACTACTGTAGATTATCTCTAAGGTCTCATCCAGTTTTAAATTATGTTACACTGCCAACTTGCTGAATGATCTTAGACGAGTCACCTCACTCGGAACAGCAGTAAACGATCTAGACAGTCCCTGCCTGACACTTTAGCAGCAGCAGAGAAAGCCGCTGATGGACCCTCCCAGTTACTCTGGCCAGCTATCGTGATCACTGGCGCAGAGGCAGGGTGGCTTAGAGTGCCCACCTCTCCAGGTTTGCCTGGATAGTCCGGGTTGACGGCAGTTCCTGGCCATCACTGCCCCCTTTTCACTCTTAGAAGTGTCCTGGTTTGTTTAACAAACTCTTTGGTCACCCTAGATTCTAAAAGGGGCAGAGCTTTAGAGGCAAATCCAGCTCCATCTCTTATCATGGGACCTACAGCAACTTTGCTAAGCAATTTCATGGGTTTTCTTATAAAAAGGAGAACAGTAGCCCCTTCTTGGGGAGCCCTGGGGCAGACAGCTGAGAACGAGAGACCTGAACTCAGATTCCTAGGCTGCTGC
>SJYR01001131.1:683695-696674 GCA_006410655.1 Kobus ellipsiprymnus | reverse complement strand
CAAATGATGGTATACACACCCTAAGATCATCTGTTGAGTTCTGTGTATCACTAAGTTTTTCTCTAAGGTCTCTGTGAAAATGTAGGTGTGAACTTGGAAGCCTTAACTCCATCTCTGTGAGGAAGGGTTTTTAACCATACTATAGAGTTGCGCTTCATAAAGAAATAATAAGTGGGGGCTTTCCTGGTGGCCCAGCGGCCAAGACTCCATGCTGCCAACGCAGGGGGCCTGGTCAGGGAACTAGATCCCACACACCACAAGTAAGACCTGGTGCAGCCAAATCAGTCAACCAATCAATATCTTTTTAAAAGAGAAAGAAAGAATGAGTGACACTGCATAATACTTTATAGTCTGCAAAGACCTTTCAATACATATGCTATGCGATGCTAAGTTGCTCTGGTTGTGTCCGACTCTTTATGACCCCATGGACTACAGCCCGCCAGGCTCCTCCACCCACAGACCCTGGCCTTCTCCAGGGGATTTTCCCAACCCAGGGATCAAACCCAGGTCTTTTATGTCTCCTGCACTGGCACCATTCATTAATACATAGCTCATCTAAATAAACAACAACCATCCTACCAAGGGAGGCATCGTTTTTCTCATTTTACTGATCAGGAAAGAGAGGCTCAGAAAAAATCAGGTGACTGGTCTACAGTCACCAAAGCAGGAAGGGGGAAGGGAGGGATTTGAACCTGGGTCTCCTGAATGTAAGCCCAGAAAGCTCCATCACAGTAGGCTGCCATTTCAGCAGCAGGTCTCTATCAGGGTTCTCAAAAATGGTCCATGAACTAAGAACCTGTCCATGGACACAAAACTTTTAACTTCTAAAAACCTATAAACTTCAATTAACAGCAACAGCCACAAAAAAGCTGACCCTAAAGAGATGAGGTAAACTGTATGCATGGTTACCAAGATTTCTGCTTGCTCCTGTGATGAAATATATGAACTTACCCCATTTTACTCTCTTACTAAGGAATGTAATCTGTTTTTAATACATGAGAGCAGCTGATGAATCTGCAGTAGAGAACTTAGGCATTTTTACTGATTGCAGTGTGGTCTGGAATTGGAAAGCCCGACCTAGACGGTCGTCAGTGAAGAAATTTAAAACACTGACCAGGGACATTCCACACAAAGACACCGTGCCAGGCACAGGGAAAACCCACGGAGAGGCTGGGATCCGCCGTCCAGGCCGGTACTTGGGGAGAACAGGCCTCTGCAGGGAGCCCAGCGACACTCTGCTTAACTTCCCAAGGAATCCATGTCAAGAGGCTGGCATGACTCACTGGCTAATTACCTGAACACTTGGGCTCCCAGAGCCCTCCTGGCTGTACAACCCGTCTTCTCTCCTGCCGGCGAACAAAACACTATTTTCACCCTGGTCCAGACATAGCCTAAAGCTGTCCGCATGGTGGTGTAAGGGATTATGACTCTGACCTGGATAACTCAGGCAGAAAACTTGCTCTTACCAGCCATGGCAGGGGGAGGCGAGGAAGCGCGAATAGAATGGTGGCTTCAGCCATGCCACTCCCGTACTTTAAAATCTCCTGGGCGCTTTACGGAGCAAGGTCCAAACGCCAAGCTTGGCCGAATGAAACCCTTGGCAACCTCCTTCTCAGACTCCTCGCTGGCCACGCCCTCTTCCACGTTCTGGCCACCCAGCCCCAGACGCCAGGCCCTTCCACGCTCCGTCTGGAAGTGCAGCACTCAGCCTTCCCTTCACTCCCACACTCCTGTCCACCCTTCAAAGTCTCACTGGAGCATCATCTCTTCTGTGAAGCCTTTTGAGTTCCTCAGAAACAAGCTGCTCTTTCTCTGGGATCCCCAACACTGCTTTATTCAACCTGGAAGTGTCTTTCCCATGAGCCCCTGCAGCTGCAGTCACTGTCCCTTTTAGCCTCTGCACAGTTCAGGGACAGGACTTTATCTCCGCATCTCTCTCTCCTGAGGCCCAGCACAAAATCAGTGCCCCAAAAATGAACCCAACAACCAACTGCACTAGCAGGGATTGGGCTCTTCACTCCTCCTTTCGGATAGGCAGCTGTCACAGGCACCACCTTTCCCTGACCTGCACTTAATTCACTGTGATCTGAGTCCAAGGTGAGGGAAATCAATCCTTCCTATAGAAACACCCACAATCTTCCATATAATGGTGCCACCTGAGCGGGGCCTCAGTTGTGGCTATATAACAGAGAAAATGCATTAGTCATCAGTCATGCCTGATTCTTTGCAAAGCCATGGACTATAGCCCACCAGGTTCCTCTGTTCATGGGATTCTGGAATGGCAAGAATACTGGAGTGGGTTGCCATTCCTTTCTCCAGGGGATCTTCCCAACCCAGAGACTGAAGTCGGGTCTCCCACACTGCAGGCAGATTCTTTATCACTTGAGCCACCAGGGAAGCCCACTGAGAGGTCGGCCAGAAAAACAGGACTGCCTCCACCATCACATGGTCTGAGAGCGGGAGGAACTATGGAGTTCCACATATAATATGTCATATATAAAAGAGAGAAATCAAGGTAACAGATTGATAAACAGGATATGTTCTATCATATTAACAAGGTCCTTAACACAACCTGGGAGGCCAGGTTTAAACGTAGAGTTCTCTGACCCCTTGGGTTTCACAGTGGAACTGGTGAGAGAATCCCAGGAGAATCGACCCTGAATCCCAGCCCATTCCTGTCATCACCCCACACTTAGAGGGGCTTCCTGTACACTCGTGCAGACACCCCAAGTCTGAATTTCACCCATTTTCTCCATCTCCCGGCCTGACCCATGTCATCGGCCCAGGGTTGACACAGTCTCTCTTCCTTAGGCAGATGGACCTGGGGAAGAGCCCACCTGGGACCTGGAAGCAGGCTCAAGATCACGGGGGCAGGGAACGGAAGGGTCGAGACCCAGTGTACCATCTGGAAGAAGGAAGTGCAGGCTCTACACAGGCCATCCCTGGGCCCACAGCTCTACCCCGTGGAAAGGACCACATCCAGAAGGATGTGCAAAGGATGGTGCACTAAGTGTGAGCCCTCTGACACACCTAGAGGGCAGCCAAAGGTACCACCGTCCATATCTGGGTCATTTTGGAGCCATGAGCTTTTGGCACTGAACATTCTCACCTGGCAACCAAGCAACTGGTGAGGGGGTGCCTGGAGCCAGAACTGCCTTCCAACCAGGCCTCAAAAACACACCAGCGAGAGTAAACATCAGACACTTCCACACATGGATGGGCAGGCTATCGGTGACAGGCCCGTGAGTCACGGCGTTTCTTCTTCAGGATCTTACACCCACCCCCCACCCCAGGAGCACTGATTCATCAAAGTTTGTTTTCAATACTATTATTTTTAGTCAGCCAAACAGTTTTTAAAATGATGATGGAGGACGGGAGTGGGGAGGGGAGAACCACCAAAGAATACGAACTGTTTCTCTCTGAATTGCCTGCCAAGCCCTGCATCAACAGGCAGTGTGACCGTGGCCTCTCGGTGAATATGTGCTTGAGGCAGCGTCTTTTACTGCATCCACAGGGGTTCTCCAAACAGTAAGCCCTGAGAACGAGTGGAGGGGGCAGGATCCCTTACTGGAATTTACCAACACCATCAGTCAACCCCACCTCCGTCCTTGAAAGGGGAAAAGTGAATGTTTAGTAAGCACCTACTACGTGCTGTGAGCCACAAATACCAGCCAAGTGCTTGTTCTCTCTTACATCATTTGTGTTGATTTACAGGAGGCAGGCAGGCCCATGCCCACTACACAGATGAGGAAAGTGGAGCTTAATCAATGGAAGCAGATGTCCCCAAGGCTGCCCCATGGTCAGTAACTGCCCAGCTCAAACCCAGGTTTGTCAGACTCCAGAGCCCTTTGTTCATCCTTGATGACTCTGGTCTTCCAGCCTACTCACGCCCTGAACCCCTGCTCCCCAGCCAATATTTTAAGAATCTTTGGGTAGAGATGAAAGGGTACACACAGCATCTAAAGAGGGAGCAAAACAAGGTCACTCACCCTGCCCTTCCAGGCACACAGAGAAACTAAGACTCACCTTGAGTCTGAATTCAACAAGGGTGTGAGAAAATTTACAATGGGGAACATTTGAAACAAAAGGAAAAACCCAACTTCCATCACCATGCCTGCTTTCAGCCACTTGTAACTATTCAAAAAGTCCTTTCTGGATCCATTACTCCACATTTGGGCTTAGCCCAGAGGTGATTTTTTAAGGAAAAAATGCCTTTTGGCATTTTTGAGCTGTGACAGCGTAAAAACAGACCTTTAAAAAACACACACCCAAAAAGCATTACTATTTTCAAAAGCCCAGTCTCAAAGAAAAAGAAAAAAAAAAAGGGAGGTGACACCCCAGAGCTACAACTAGGCCTGGCGGTCTGTGATGCAAGCGTTAGTGGAGAAAGCCAACAGACTGATAATGCCATAGATTTCAAAGGCAAACCTTGACCCAAGGTTTCTTAACACCCCAGTCCTAAACTCCCAACAAAGCTGTCAGGGGAAAAACTTGCCAGATGTAAGCAGGGAGAGTCGTGTGATACAGAAAAAGTACTGTTATTTCAGGGGAAACTCACTTTTCATTTCTTAGCTGGGGTTTCAACTTGTAACCTCCATCCCCCACCCCCCCTCATGCTTACACAATCAAGTATAGCCTTTCTTTATATAGATGCTTGAAAATAAATAAAGAAAGCTTCCTGGGTAAACTCTGACATATGAGCAAACATTTTCCACAGGTATCCTCTATAATGCCTACCTCTCACATTTAACCATTTTTAGGCAATTGTGGTCATTAGTTTAAGTAAACTTCCTGCTCTGAGGATAGCCAAAAATAGCAACAAAAGAAAAACTGCTCACTGCATCTCAACACATTCAGCCTTCATGGTGTTATCCTTGTATTCAGTTATTTTTATATTCCTTTGTAGTTAAATTTCACTGATTTAGACTCACAGGGCAAAGGAGAGGCAGGGAGGACAGAGAGGGGGAAACAACTAAAATTAAAAGCTGAATTACAGTTTTCTTACTTTCAACTAGGGAAATTCATTGGCACCAGACTAACAGGGACTTAGGACATTAATAAGAAAGATCTGTGGTTTAGTGATCAAGCGGATGCATGCAAAGGGATGCTTCTAAGATGCTTGCATAGAAACCACTTTAGAATTAGAAAGAATCTCTGATAGAGCTCAGGTAGCCCATTTCCCAGTTGCGAACATCTGAGGCCCAGAGACGGTCAGTGACTTGGCCCAGGTGACACAGCTAATTAGAAACAGAGTTAGAATCTAGAACTTACCCAGGTCTGTGGACTCCTGCCTCCAAAGTGACTCCCAAAAGTTTGCTCACGACTAATTTTTCTTGACAGCATTTATGGGGAGAAAAGGCCTGCTAAACAAACTTCAGCCTAGTCCAGAATTAGACAAACTTCTTAATTAATAGGCTTCTACTGTGTTTTCATTTTAAGCCGAGTCTCTCTGTCAAAACACCCTGCAGCAGTGTGCCACGGTGGCAGGCTGCTGTTTACAGCGGAGGCCTCAGATAATCACAACGGATAGTGTGACTTGTGCTCTAGATTTGTTATTTCTAAAACTGTTAATTAAGTCAAAACAAAGAGGAACATTACACACTCTCTCTCTCTCATCAGGACTCAATAAACTGCAGGGCTTGGGGAATTTGGTTCTCTGGCATTAAGAAAACAGTATTTACAAGTTAAGCAGAGTGAACACACACGATTCTTACAACTCCAAAGGACCAGTGTTCAGCAGCCAGTGGACCAGAGGCTACAATAGGGCAGAATAAGGCATCTGCCTCGTTCACTGGTGTGTTCCTGCTACCGGGAGCAGGTTTTGGCACCTGTTAGGTGCACTAAAGGAAGCACACACATGAACTGGACAAGTTCTCTTGGATCTTTGTTTTAAAATCTGGAATATGCTAAAATTAGAAACCAAACTTCTGCAAGGTAGGTTTACTATGGCAACTTCCAACTGTTCCCAGAAACCACGGCACCTGAAGATTGAAGGCTCCCTGGCCCAGGAACCTGTCAGTGGTCAATAGATGATGCCCAGCCCTCCTGGGGAAGAACTAGTCCCACCCACCACTGCAGGGGACAGTCGTGTCTGCAAAAGGCTGGTAAACCTCCCAGGCCCTTCATCAGCAGCCTTTCTGGGCAGACTGTAAAACCAGATGTGGATCTGGGAAGGGGGCAGGGCGAATTCTTTTTTTCAAATAGGTCAATACATCAAAGGAGACAAGGATAAAAGTTAATTAGAACTATTCATGAGCTTTGTTGATTGAAAAAGCCGCTTTCCACTTTCAAGAACTTAACTGCACTTACAAGAGGCTGGGGGAGGGGTAAATAGATGAGGGAATAAAGTCAGACTTCAAGTCTTAAAGCAAGCACTGCTTGCAACATTGATAGACCTAGAGGTTACCAGACTAACTGAAGTAAGCCAGAGAAAGACAAATATCATATGATATCACTTATGCATGCGATCTAAAACCACGATACAAATGAGCTTACACAGAAAACAAAAATAGACCCACAGACTTAGACAACAAACCTGTGCCTACCAAAGGGGGAAGGGGAAGGAGTGATAAATGAGGAATTTGGGATTCACGGATACACATTACAATATATAAAACAGATAAGCAACAAGGACCTACTGTATTGCACAGGGAACTGTATGCAATATTTTGTAATAAACTATCAGGGAAAAGAGTCTGAAAAAGGATAGACATATATAAGACTCAATCACTTTGCTGTACATGTGAAACTAACACAGCACTGTAAATCAACTATACTTCAATAAACAAAGCGGCCACTTCTTGGTCCTATTTATTTGCTAAAGGAGCTCATACAGAGACACGGCTGCATTGTGCAAACAATGGCATTTAGAAATCTCCCAATAAGTTAACAAGTGAAAATTAATGGTCGTTCAGTCCATTAAATCGTGTTAATTTTATTTCCACTACAATAACATAGCAATTACAAATCTACATTATTGAACCAATATTTATTTTTCAAAAACTCATTTTAATTGGATTCCTGATGTGATAAGCTCAAGCCAGTCTCTCTATGCCATCAGCTGCTTGCATTTCTCATCAGAAGGAAATGACTACTGTATCCATTGGCTTTTTCTATTATTAGAATTGTCATTTAAACCTTTACATCCTTGCAAAGACTTTTAAAAATATATTATTAAAAGCTCTTATGTCTCTGTAGAAATTCAGGTTTACAGGATTTATTTTTTGGCAAGTGTTAACCAGAGAAATGAAAAGTTACGGCACACTGGAACTCAAAAATTCTGAGCATCCACCATCACCTCCAAGTTGCCCACTTCTTATGGACACGGTCTGTTATATTCTGAGCTAATACATCCTAAGTCACCGTTTCCACCAAGGAAACTTGAATTTCAGGTTTGCCGTACCAACTCCTTTTTTTATTTCAAAATGAGAACACTTTACAGTGGCATAAAATACTGGACACAAGCCACTGGTCTTCAGGTGCAGACTTGGAGGTAACATATTCATAGCAGCACTCCATTTAGGAACAAGAGGAAGATAAAGACATTCTCAGTCCTGTAGGCAACAGACACCATGAACCCAAAAGTTCCCATGATTGTACTACGGTCCAGAAACTTCCTCCTTTGGATAATAACTCCTGTCTTGGTTTTCCACCTTGCATTGACCCCTCCCTCCTCTCCCCACCTACTCCCAGAGAAGTAATGGTCTATCCCCCACATCCCTGGGCATTTTGTACATCCTTTGGCTGCAGCTCACGGACTATACTTTGGGCAAGTCTGTCTCCCACTCTAGACAGGGGGGCCCTTGAGAACAAGTGCCCTGCCCTACTCATCACAATAGGTATTTCATAAATGACTGAATAATTTAGTAATGAATGAATGATACACAGAGACATCTAAATATAAAACACATCTCTCAAACTTTCTGGTTTACAAAACACTTCCACAGGCTTTACCTCATCCTGATTTTACAGGTGCCGACAAGAAGGCTCTGAGACATCAAGTGAACTGCTAAATCCATCCAGGTATTAAAACAACAAGACACAGGACCTGAATTCTGTGCTTTTTTTCTGGGGAAAACAGATGGCTATCCTTACTTTGTTATCTAACATACCGACCTCTAAATATTTAAAAAACATATTATAATCCCCCTCGCTCCCCAAAAATATCACTCCATGCTAGAGCTCATATTCCCCCAATGGCTGGGAATAAGAAAGAAATAGACACAAATAATGTCCTGTTGATGTTTTCCTTACTCAAGTGTAAGCTTGTCACAGGCAGGGACCATCTCAAGTTTATCTCCACATCCTCCCCCACTTCCCGGAATACTGACTCAGACATGGGAGGGGCCAATACCTATGAATCCACAAAATCCCATCCTGTAACATTTGATTAGGAACTGTGAGCAAGAGGCTGTCTTCAACACGTACTGAGCCCAATCGTTCAACTCCTGGGTGCAAGGAGCAAGTTCGAAGGTTCCAGATGGCTCCTAAGTTCGAAGGTCAAGTGGCTCCTAGGTTCAGCCATAGCTCTAAGCCACCCCACAGTCCACTAGCCCAGTGTCCTGCAGACTCCTTCTCTTTCCTGCCTTTGTGCAGAACTCCTCTAATCGAGGTTAACAAGAGAAAGGAGAGGATGGGTGCTTGCAAGTGAGTTGGGTTCCAATGGGCCACACAAGAATGGTGCTCTGAGCTGCAACTGAGAGAAAGAGGACAGGAGATGCTGAAATGGAGAGGGTGTTAAAGCTACCACTCTTGCACCCCTGGTCTGTCCCCAGAAGCCTGAGAAAGAAATGCTACAGTGAGACCAGCCTGGCAAAGTCCAGGCAGATAGCAGGAGGGGGCCACACCAAAAGAACAGATGCACAGAAAGCTATGTGTCAGACCTTATGTTTGGTTCAATTCCGCAGCCACTTTCCTCTGGACTTGGTGCTCTGACACAAGAAAGCCTGAATTTCCTTCCAAACAAACAAGGTCTTAAGCTTGGTCCAGCTCTCAACAAGTGGGCCACAGCATGGGTCCCATTGGTAGAAATACAAATTATCAGTGTCCATCAGAAGAGTCATTTTTAAGTGTGCCTGGCTCCTTCTCCCTGATAGAACATACACACACCTTCTCTGCCTCTTGTTGGCAAACGCTATTACTCCATTCTTAGAAACTGGCCAGGAAGATACCTGCAGCTGGACTCAGGTACTCAAGAAGGATAATAGATGCCAGGGAGGATGCTATTACACAACTCGTTGAAGTTCTGACCATCCTGCCAGACCTCAGAGAATCCTGATAGCCCCTCTACTGGTGTATCTAAGTCAAGCTCCTACACTGCTTTGGCACCAGTCTCTCTGACATTCTTAAAACCAGTAAGCCTGTATCACTCCAGCTCTCTTGATCACTGAGACAAGTTAGAGCTGGACTAACAGAAGAACGCGTGCAGTCTGGGGGGCTCCAGTACACAGCTCTAACTGCTAAACAGTGCTGCTGCGGCTCATGATCTTGTATTAGCCAAAACAAGCTGGAGAAAATCTCCTTAGACTAAGAGTTCCTTAGACTGTGAAGTCCAGATCTTGTAGGGTACTTTTAAGCACCCAGGGCCCCACCGCACACCCACAGTGGGATAGCTAGGTGAAACACTTCCCTTTGTCAGTTTTCCAAAGACCTCGTTATAAAAAGCTGTGAGGAGAGAGCAGACAATTTGACAAGCAACCCCACAACCTATGGGACTCAGAGACACACCGCTATCACCCGTGTGAGGCCAGCTAGCCAACTCCCCAAGACGTGGCCTTTAGTTTTCTGCCCACGAGCAAAACAGCGGCCGCTGTTGCCAAGGGAGACAAGGTGACCCAGAGGCGTGGGCACAAAATCCAAGGATGGAAATCCACTTTGTCTGGATCCACCCAAGTAACGGGGTTTCCCTAACTGAAAAAGATGGAAAAAAATGTGCCGCAGCATTAGTCCTTGCCAGGCAGGTAGAAGATGGCTCAGTCCTCACAGAGCCATGGGAAGGCTGAGTTTACTTGAACTCTCAGGAACATCCAAAGTGTCCATATGTCCCAGGCTGCGGAAAACACTGGAAGAGGAAAAGGCAGGCCATGGCTATGCTTTCCCAGAGGGCAAACTCCTACCAAGGCAAGGGGGAGCCAGGCCTCTCCTCCAGGCTGTCACCAGCCCAAAGAATGCTGGCAACCTTACTACCAAAGATCCCAGGGCCCACCCCTGTGGCCATCAGCAAAGAATGTATTCAGACCCTTCAAAGTGAAGAGGAGCCATGGTAAGCAGAAGGGGCACATTTGGTCAGAATGGCATGATTTGCTATGCCAAGCCTTTTCACCTCTCTCCTCCAGAGTTTTCTCAACTTTGAAAATGGGATCAGTCTTAGGCCTAATTAATTGCCTTATCTATTTTCCAGGAGTTTCTTTTTCTTGATCTCCTAAAAGCATATGAAAGTCCTTTGTAAACTGTGAAACAATTCATGCAGCTGTTCATTTTATACTGGATACTGATTTTTTTTTTTTCCCTGTCTCAAAACATAAAAACAAAACAAAACAAAAAAAAAAAAAACACTTGTCCTCAGCGCCTTCAGGCAGATTCTCTCCAGGAGGGAGAAGTATGACATTCATTTACCCTACTCCCTACCCCTCACCTAAAGTAACAAAGAAGGAAGAACCGGGGCTGAGACCAGGACCTAGGGGCTCCCTGACCATCGCATCACACCACCTCCTCTGAAGTCAATTCTGGCTCCCCACCGTACACCAGAACACACTTCCCAGACAGCATACCACCTTCCTTCCCGCTTTACTGACTGGATCCACCCAGTTTTGAAAAAAAAAAAAAAAAAAATTATTTTTCAAGTCCGCACTCCCACCGTATGTGGCATTTATTTCCAGAGGAGGCCGGCTCTGGGTTTCCGTGGACAGATGTTGCTTTGTGCCTGCCTGACACGGCTGGCGGCCGGCGTACAGCTGCCCCGAGCAGGTGGCCAAGGACGGAGTCCACTTCTGGCCCAGCATCAAGAGGGACAATTTATGTGGAGCTCTGGCCCCGGGGACCCTCTACTCATTCCTGCACAGCCAGGGACCCCTACTCACACACACAGACTCTCCCTCAGTACACAATCAAGACGTTCAAAGGGGGCTAAGAGGGAGACACAGAAAGCTAAGATACCTCCCCCCTCAACACATCCCAATTTCCAGCCAGGCGCAGCTAAGCTAAGAGAAGGCCGTGGGGAGTGGAGAGAAGTCACTGACCCCTTCTATCAGCCATCTGTGAGCTCCTGCCAGACCTAGCTAGCGCGAAGTGGAGGATAAAGGAGGTCCAGACAGATGGCAAAGCGCTTTGGGAAGGAGGGCTCCGTAGGAATGCGAGGGCCGATGCGAGGCCCACTTTGGGGTGCGTTTTGTTATCTCCTCGTCTCCAAACCCCCCTCCTTCCGGCACCCACCCGCAATCTCAGACTGAAAGAAGGGCAAAAAACAGTCGGGGGAGGCGGGGGAGAAGACCCCACTCTCCGCCACTTATCTCTCTCATTTGAAAGTCAGAGCTCTGCACTGCAACTGAAGTGCGTGTGTGCGGAGGGGGCGGGAGACTGGCACAACCGAATCTAAAAATACTCGATACAAATGCTAATCCCGAAGGCAAAGAGAGAAGGAAGAAGGAATCTGTCAATCTCGAGGCTCCCGCTCCTCACCCACAGCCCCAGCTGTACGGACTGCATTCCTGTCGAGAAGGAAAGAAGTGGGGGGACAGGAATGAAGAAAAGAAAGGGAGAGACACCACCACCTCCACGAGCGCGGGCCGCGGGGGCGGGAGGCGGCGGCGGAGGAGGGGCTCGGGCCCGCGGAGCCGAACAAAGCGGGCCTCAAGTTCTATACCGCAGCTCCCGGAGGTGTGGGGGGCATCCTGCAGCACCCCCTTTCCCGGAGGTGAAATGCCAGTGCGGGGTCTGGGAGAGCGCGTGCCGCGTGTGAGTCCTAGGCTCTGAATCTTTGCAATTCTAGAAAAGGTTTTGTTTGGGGTCCCCCCTCACCCGCTTCCTGCCTGAGTTCCCACCCCTCGTATACACACACACAATCCCTCCTGCTCCAATCCCACCAGGCCGGCCCCGCCACGCTATGGGGCTGGGCCGGCGCGCCCCAAGGTCCCTCCAGCCCCCACCTGGGGATGGTGATGCACTTGGTGTTGACGTTCTGCGTGGTGATGGCTTTCTCCAGCTCGTCCAGCTGCCCCGTCTTCTTGAGCTTCTTGACCAAACTCTTGACTGCCTTCTCGCACCACTTCTCCTCCTGCCCGTTCTGCTCGCCCTTTTTCCAGCCCAGCAAGCGCTTCACGATCGGGGGAGTGAAAGGCAGGATGGACGACATGGTTGAGGAGGGCGCGCGAGCTGCGAGGAGCGCCCCCGGCGGGGCTAGGCGCGGCGGGACGCCGGGGGCGCAGCGGAGAGCTCAGCCCGGGCCGGCCGCGGCCGCCCAAACTTCGCTTCAACTCTCGGCGAACTTGCTGGCTCTCCAGGCCCGGCCGCGGCGCTGCAGCCGGCGAGGCTCGGCGCGCGGCCCTGCGCCCCGGGCGTCTCCCACGGCGGGGAGAAGGACGGCGGGGCGGCGGGCAGGCAGTAGCGAAGCGGGATCGGGAAGGCCCGGGACGCGGGGCGGAGGCGGCGGCCGCGGGGACCGGAGTGGCAGAAGAAAGTTTGGGTTTCCGCACGGGGTGGCTGTTTGGGTGCCGCCTCCAGGAAGGAAAGTCCAACCCCCAGCCAAACTTTGCTCGCCTCGCTCGCTTTGATGCGCAGATCCCTCCGCCTCGGCAGCCTCGCCTCCCCGCTGCCCTCCTCCTTCCCAGCTCGCTCGCTAGCTGGGCCGGTCCGGGGCGTGCGCCGCGCTCCTGCTCCCGCCCGCTCCCAGTCTGTGTTTCATGCAAATCCGCGTGCAGCCTCCTTTCCAAGCGCTGTCACCGCCCCCTTGCCGCTGGGGCTCCCCGCCTCCTCCCCCGCGCCC
>SJYR01001131.1:660640-683330 GCA_006410655.1 Kobus ellipsiprymnus | reverse complement strand
TCCGGGAGGGCTCCCGGCCTTCCCCCCGCCCCGCGCGGAGCACGCCCACGTGGGCGACCTGGGACAGCGGCCGCCAGGGCTGGAGCGCGCAGGACCCCGCGCGGCCCCGACCTGAAGTCCAGCGGACGCCGGGAGGAAGTCGTGGGAAAGGAGCGGCGAGAAGGGCCCCTGGCGGGAGGGCCGGGCTCGGGTCGTGGCGTCCGCTCTCGGAACCCACACTCAGGAAACTCAGCTGGAGTGGCGGGCCCGAGGGTTAGACTCGCACGAACGAACGAGAGCGGGCTGGCCACAGGCAGGCGGTGCGCTCCTGGGAGGACCCCGGTTCGGGAGAGGACGCGCGGAAGGCTGAGGCCCAGGAAGTCGGGGCGCGCACCAGGACGCTGGTACGCCGATCCTGGTCAGGGGCCGTGGCGGCGCCGGGGACTCGGGGGGCTGTTTTTATTCTCGCACCAGTGAGACCGTTCCAGTTTAGAGTCCCAGGGCCGGGTTAGGGAGAGGCTCTCAAAGGTGCCGATTTGGGGACCCCAGTGACTCCCTGGATAATAGCTGGAGTCAGGGGTTCCTTGGGCCTTTGGGAATCAACTGCCCCGCAGAAAATGGGCCTCAGAGGCATTCGTTAAGCTCAGGAAGAAATGAATGGGGGAGCCTTAGAACTTATCTGTAGAGGAAAAGTTTCATTACAGGGTGTTGGAATCCTGTGGGAAACAAAGTATCCGAAATTCAACACCCAGTAAAACAGGAGAGAGAGTTTTGTTTTCAAAGCTGTGAACTCGCAACAAGTGGAGCAAAAGGGCAGTCTTAGGGGACCTTATATATTCCAAATTAGCTTCGGTGGGAAGCAGAGGAACACCAGGATACTGGGGGCGCTCTGGGGCTTTTCTCTCCACCAGCACAATTCAGGGGCGTCTACCCACAGACCCCTCACTCGGTGGCTGTCAGGAGTTACCCCAGGCCCCCAGGGCCTTTCTCCTGCAGCCCCTCCCCTACCAGACCTCTTAGCCTTTGTTTGTTTTTAACAGCAGGAAACTCCCTTGGTGAGAAAGAAGTGATCCGCAAACCCTCTAGCGGGTGGGGAGTTACAGAGCCCTGTGAGGTGTGGCCTAATCCACAAAGTCAGCCTAGAAGCTGCAGGGGTCCCTGCCTGGAAGGAGAGAATGAGCTCTTGCAGGCCCGTCAGCTGCTGGGGCTGAGCCCAGAGCTCCCCTCCTTCTAATTCTCTACCTGCTTGGACCTTAAAGGAGAGTTCCCTGAACCCCAAATGGTGCTTAAGGACCTGCTCCCCATTCCTGGCCGGTCCTTGGAACTAACCAGCAGCCACTATAATCTGGTTTCATTCCCTCCCTCTGGCTCTCATTGAAAAAGAGAAAGGAGGAAGGCAATAGACTTTTATTGATGGCTTTCTTCATTCCTGGTAGAATGGAGAAAGTGCTGCCCTCTGATTTCATCTTCACAGTGACTCTTGAAGTAGATGTCCCTGGTATCCCATTTACAGCTGAAGTACCCGAGGCCCAGAGATTATAATCCTGGACAGCTCTAGCTGCAGAGTTAGGATACAAACCAGTGATTTTTGAGGCCTCAGCCCACCCTGCACCCAGCTAGCTGCCTTCTAGAGTTGTAGAGGTAGAAGGTGACATCACAGATGGAGCTCTGCAAAACCAATGTTCTTTACACAGGTGCACTATTGTGATACTAGAAGAAATGTTTGCTCACCTGGAAAAACGGGCTAGAGATAGCTTTCCTCTCAATCTCTTAGGGTGGCTGGGGGAGTCCGATGTGAAAAGCTTCACCAACAGTCAATACTCTAAAGGAATAGAGCCACACCCTGGGGCCGCTGTTAGTGCCATGGAGAAAGTTGCAAAGTGGGGAGCAGGGTTCAGTTAGACATCCACATCTACAGAGCACCTCAGTGTGCCATCCTGCTCATCTCTGAAAATGCTGAAATGAAAGACTAAGGGCCCTAGCCTCACAACCTAAAGAAGCACCAAGGGGTAGGAGGTGTGCACCTGTGAGAAACGGGCCCTTGTGTAAACCGTTCATATTTACCTGAACATTGTATCAGGTAGGTCCCACTGTTAAGAGGCATCCAGCAAAAAGACCTCAAGCTTCATCAATGACTGGCCTGGCTTTTAATCTTGGCTCTCTCTACCCCTTCACCCCACCAAGCATCTATTCTCTCAGCTGTAAGAATGAAGCACACAGTTCTTATGAATCTAGAAAAGGCATTACAACTGTTCTCCTTCAGGCCAGAAGCCATGTGTGGTGAAGTGTAATGTACACTATGAAGGTGAGGAGCCTAAGAGAGATCTGAGTTTTGCAGGTAGTAGAAGGGCCTGGCATGTCCCCGAGCCTCTGAATCGTGACGTGGGAAGGGCCCCCTGGTCAGCCTTCTCGTTTTCCTGAAAGGAGGCAGTGACTCGTCAGCAGTCAGTGTGGCTGAAGCTTGCTCTCCTGTATTTTCTTTGCTGGTCTCGGTGGGACAGCTGGTGCATGCAGAAAACAGGGCTGGCTCCACGTGTGAGGCCAACAAGTGCCTCGTCTGGGCGTTCCTTTCTTCTCTGGCCTCAGTTTCTCCACTAGAAGAGTTAGAAAAATCCAGTTTCATAAAGCTGGAGGGCTAAGGAGCAGATTCCTCTGGGTGCCCGAGAAACCCACATACTCCCCGGACTTTGGCAGGTGAGTGGGTGGGCGGCTCTGGGTGGAGAGGAACTCTGTTCTAGTGCCTATGCTCCTGGGGCCCAGCCAGGCCGGCTTCTGCAGAGGCTGTCCTTGGAAAGGAAACATCAGCCCAGTTAATTTTTCATCGGGGTAAGCACAAAGTTCAAGAGAGGTGGGATGGGGCCGGAGGCAGCGCCTCTGTTTTTCTGGGAATAGTTAGTCCTATGGGGGAGGAGCCTCACAAGCATATTCGCCAAAAGATTTTCATGTGTTTGGCATGGCTCCCGGGTGGAACACTGGAAAGAAACAAACACCTGCCTTCAATTCTGATGATTTTTCTGTTAGCTAAAGGATGTTTAATCAATAAGTGGTGAATCTCGAAAGAGCAAGAAAATTGTTCCTGTCTTCCTTTTACACAGACATAAAGTGACATCTGGTGAAGGGAGGTGATTCACAACCTGGAGATGAGTCAGGATCTAGTGAAGACTAGAACTTTCAGCAGAATGCCCTCACCTGAGAGGGAGCCTCTGTCTGCAGCTAGCCCTCTTTCTTTAGCACTTAACACACGTGAGTTCTCTTTGTGGTACCAAATGGACCTGAGTTAAAATGTCTAGTCTTCTCTTTCCAGTTGTGTGACTTCAGGCGAGTCCCTTAACTCTGTGTATCAGTTTCCTTATAGAATGGGAATAATAATAATCTACCTCTTAAGATCACTGTAAGGAATCAAACAACACAACCAGGGAGCTTTCTACAAGCACTCAGAGCATTTTCAATACACTTGGATATAGTTGGTGCTCAGTGTAGAGTACTATGCACAAATTATAAGCAATGAGTTCTGTGTACAGGAGAAAAACGGCTGGATGTTAAAAACAGTTCAAGGTGAAGATAGCAACAGAGAAAATGACAGAAATAATGCTATGTTACTTGTGTAAAAAGTTACATAGGCACAAAACAACTGTATACATTTTGAAAGATCATATAAACAAAAGGATACACATTGAATCACTTCACCCTTTAGGATGGCTACTCTTAAAAAAGGAGAAAATAGTAAGTGCTGGTGAGGATATGGAAAAATTAGCACCCTTGGGCAATGCTAGTGGCAAGGTAAAATGGATGAAGTATTGTGGAAAATGGTATGGTGGTTCCTCACAAAAGTAAACATGGAATTACCACTTCATCCAGCGATTTCACTTCTGAGTGTATATCCCAAAAGAGGTGAAAGCAGAGATTCCACAGATATTTGTACAGCCATGTCCATAGCAGGATTATTCTTGATAGTCAAGAGGTGGATGTAACTTTAGTGTCTATTGATGGATGAATGCATTAACAAAATATGGTCTATACATACAATAGAATACTATTCAGCCTTAAAAAGGAAAGAAATCCTGTCACATGCTACAATGAGCATGAACCTTGAAGACCCTGTGCTAAGTGAAATAGAATAGAATAGGTGTTTGAGGGTAAGCATATGGGAATTGGAGGGGAGACTAGAAGGAGAAAATAAATACATCCATGGGTCTGTAATGATGAAGTACTGCGTGGGACTGAGGAATCTGTTAACCTCACTCTCTGCACTTAAGCTGCAATAGTACGATGTACTCAGCACATGGTGGTCAGTAGCCTAACTATTCTCTAGTTCGCTCAAAAGTCAGTCTTTGGGACTTCCCCGGTGGTCCACAATGCAGAGGGTGCCAATTCTATCCCTGGTCAGGGAGCTAAGATCTTGCATGGCACATCTAGTCAGTCAATCAGTAAAAAGGCAAAACGTCTAAAACCACCACAAAATAAACCAAGACAGAGCCTTTGCTTCCCAGCACCTTCCAACCAATGATGGGGATCTCTCGTATCTGGAGAACCCAGTCAAAATTATTTAAAATGCCTGCCCCACGGCCACCCCTGGGAACACGCAGCCTCGGACGCTGCCCCCGCCTGACAGCTCGGGGAACTGAGGGTGCGGGGACCAATACCCTTTGCAGTTCTGCTCTAGGCAGAGACTTCTAGGATAGCATCTTGTTTGAAATTCTCGGTCCCCAAAAATGATTCCTATTGTTGCTAAGGAGGGACCACAGACTGAAGAATTTAAGTTGCTATTGTCCAAACTGGATGGCTGACCTCCGTCTGACTGCCAGGCCAGCATGGACCCTCTGTCTCCAGAGCCCCACCGAGTAAGGTTCCTGGGGTTGATTACAGACAGTCCCTGGGAGAAGGGAGCTGGAACAGAAGGAGCTGGGTGTAGGGAAGCTGGAGTGTAGGATTTGGGTGCTGGGTCCAAGGAAGATAAGGTGAGAGGCCAGGTCTGACAGGAGGAGATTTGGGGTGAGGGATTGGACTCGGGGGTAGGCATTGCTACCCGCCGCTGGGTACAGACTGAGGCACAGGGCCAGGGCTTCGAGGGAGGACAGGATGGGCCTGTGGGCAGACGGCTGGAGCCCAGGGCAGGGTTCACAGAGCTATTTTGAGTTTTCCTGAAGAAGCTCCTTCCCAGTGTTGAGAAATGGTAGGCCTGGGCGTCAGGGGCCAGGAGAGGATCCCAGTAGGCATACAGTTGTGTGCGTGAGTGTGTGTGTACTTGATTATACCACCTGTGTATGTCCTGGTGTGTTGATCACTATGTTTACACAGGTGTTGTTGAGATTCAAGTGTGTGTGTGCTAAATGTCTCTGTCCGCCCATGCCTCTGAGATCTGTCTTTTTCAGATCACATTTCACAGAGCCCAGCCCCATATATTTAAGTGAAACGGGTATGTGCCGTGTGAATTTTCTTCCTGGGTTCATGTGTTTCTGTGTCTTTGTCTTTGTACCATGTATGAGTGTATATTTGTAGAGGTCACTATGTTTTCTCTTTCCTATTTTCTGGGATAATAAGAGTCACAAATGTGGTCTTGGCTCAGGCCCAGGATTTCTCTCAGTCCAGAGTTCAGTTTACAGTGTGGCCCTAAAGCAGCGATTGTTGGCTCATATAATTGCATTTATTTTTAAAAGCACACGTGCATATGAACAACCAGCAAGGAGTGGTGTGCTGAAATAAAAATACAGTTCTAGAAGAACAGTGAGACTGTATGCCCTTAAATTACTTTTTAATATATTGGCAAGCTATTTTTACACTGTACGTGAATGGAAGATACTATATCAAAGTTACACCTCAACTTAAATAAAGATTTTAAAGAAAGACAGCAATGTGTAGGGTGAAAGCACAGTTGGGTTTATCCAGAGTAGGGAATGTGGATCATGGAGGGAATGAGGCAGGGGTGGTTTGGACTGTCTGCTCAGGTCTGAGAGGGTGACTGATGCTTGGGGCAGTGGGTAGGGTGGTCTGTTAGTGCCTTTGTGTAGTCAAACATGGGCCACGTTAAAAGAGAAACAGAGTCCTCATTTCTCAAAGCAACACACATATCTAGAATATTCTGTCCCTTAGATACACCCCAGCATCTGGAAACAAACCTCCTGGGGTTGACTCAGACCTTGAAGGAATCAAATGGGAAAAACTGTCCCCCTCCCAAGCAATTCAGTCTGACCAGAGGGTGGGACACCAGCTTCAAGACATGAGTTAGGCTGTTGCTGCTGTTTTAAAGCCCACATTCTATAGGGTTCCATTTCTCTGAACTTCCCAGAATAGGCCAATCTGCAGGGTCAGAGGTAGACCACAGGCTGCTGGGGGCTTGGTAGAGTGGGAGTGACTTCCAAGGGGTACAGAGTTTCTTTCTGGGGGAATGGAGATATTCTAAAGTTGACTGTTGTGATAGTTGCACAGCTTAAACCCCACTGGCTTGTTCATTTTTAAGTGGGTGAATGGTATGATAAGTGAATTACAGCTCAATAAAGATGTCTTTAAAACTAATAATAAAGGCTAACACATACTGACGTCTCACGAATGCTAAGCCTTGCTCTCAGTGCTTCACATGAATGAGAGTAACTCATTTAGTTTCTGCAGCTGGCTGTGGCTGGTGTCATTACCCTGCCCTTTCCAGAAGAGGACACTGAGACATGATGAGGTGACATTCAGAGACTGGCCTTGCTCAGACAAGCCAAGATACCTGCTGGACAGTCCTTGTTCTTAACCATGATGAGGACAAACAAGGACCACGGACTAGAGATAATCACACTACAACCCCCTGATTTTTCACTAAATATATCGTGAACATCTTTTTCTGTTACTCTACTATTTTGAATGCGTGTGAAGCAGCCTGTCACATGGGTCTATCGTAATGTATGAAGCCACTTTTCCACAAGTGGACATTTAACTGCCCCCAGTTTTATTCAGCATTATAAAAAGTGATGCTTTAAACACTTTTGTACCTACGCATTTGTGTGTCTCTCTGATTATTTTCTTACAGTAAGTCCCTAGAAGTAGAATGGCAACTTATGGAGTCATTACCAAATGGCCCCCTGAAAAGCTACTGTACCAGCTTATCCTAACAGCTTTATAAAGTGAGATTGAATCTGGGGTAGAATTTTTCTTGACATCTGACTTAGTCATCAAGAGCCACTCAAGAGAGCTTCAGCTTTTGCTGTGACATTTTTTGTTTTCTTCTGAAATCAGAAATTGAAAAGGGGTCTCTACTGAAAGATCTCTGAGTATAGGGCAGAGGAATCACAGGGCAGGGTTACTGGCAGGCAGTACAAGGACACGCTTTTCAATCTTTCCCCCTGCCCTCCCATAGTTGCTGTTCCCCGGGGCCAGGCACTTGCTGCTTTCCTTTGACATTCTCTCCCTGTGTAACTCTGATGTTGGAAAAGACCCTGATTCTGGGAAAGACTGAAGGCAAAAGGAGAAGGGGACAGGAAGGGATGAGATGGTAGATCGCATCACTCACTCAATGGACATGAGTTTGAGCAAACTCTGGGAAGTAGTGGAGGACAGGAGTGATGTCCTGCAGTCCATGGGGTCTCAAAGAGAGGGACATGACTTGGCGACTAAACGAAAACAACCATCCTGGGTGATCGTATTCTGCTTGAGTCTTGCCTGATCTTTCAAAACTGACCCCAAAATCTAAATATCCAACCCAACCCCTCTCCTGAGCTCAAGTCTCAAACTATCACCTGGAATTAGAGGCCCACGGTCATCTCAAGTTCATGTTCAGAACTGAGCTCGTCAGCTTCCTCCGTGAACCTGCTTCTCAGCCCTCCATCCTCAGGGGCATCACCATTGTCTCCAATCACCCAGTAACCTAGAAATTCCTCCCCTCTTTCACCCCCATATCCAATCTGCCACCAAACCCTATAGAGTCTGCCTCCCATTGCCCAGCCTCCATCTTAATTCAGGGCCGTATCACTGCTCGCCACCAATTATTACAATAATTTTCTAATCGTCTTCCTTCTCTACTTGCAGCCAGAGTGAGCATTCCAGAAGCGTAAGTTGCATCTACATTTCCCTGCTTTGTAAAAAAATGCTTTAGGTAATTTATAAAGAATGCTTTCAGTTGTCTACAGCAGTGCTGTCCAGTAGAAATATATGCGAGTGACCTATGTAATTTTAAATGTTATTGAGGCTAAGTTATTTTTTAAAAAGGAAAAAGAAACAGGTGAAGTTAATATATTTGATGTAACCCAACATAGGGCTCGTTGGTAAAGAATTTGCCTGAAATGCAGGAGACACAGAAGATGGGGGTTTGATCCCCTGTTAGGAAGATTCCCCTGGAGGAGGAAATGACAATCCACTCTAGTGTTCTTGCCTGGGAAATCCCATGGACAGATGAGCCCCGGTGGGCTACAGTCCATGGGGTGGCAAAGAGTTTAACATGACTGAAGCGACATAGCATGCATGCAACCCAACATATCCAGTATATCATTTTAACATGTAAACACGATAAAAATTATCTCTATATTCTTTTTGGTGCAGTCTTTGAAATCTGTTGTGTGCTTTATGCTTGCATCTCAGTTTGGACTGGTCACATTTCAAGTGCTCACTAGCCATGTGTGGCTGGTGGCTCCCCGGTTGGACAGCACACTTCTAGAGAACGGAATCCATAGTGTGATGGCGCTGAGTGATGGGGCCAGTCTGTCTGCACCCTCAACTCTCTTGCTTCACCCACGTCACATCCTCTCTCCAGGCACATTACAAATATCCCTGGGCCTTTCACACCACAGCATCTTTGCTCACATCACTCCTTCTTGACTTCGGTGTCCTCTCCATCCCTCCCATCTCCATATTCCACCCCTTCAACTAGTTGAACACTCCCATCCAAGTCTAGATTGGAGCAGCACCCACTTCACGAAGCTCTTCCTCCCCTATCCTGTTCATACCTCTATGCTCATACTTAGGACTTATTTGTGCATTTATCTGTTTACTTATTAAAGGTTATTGTTAAAATATTGTGGGAAAGTTATTGTGGTTTTGGACCATGAATTTTAAGTCATTATGGGTCAGATACATCTTTATGAATCAAAACAGAAACCATTACAAGCAACACATTTTCACCAATGAGAAATAAGTTGATTTATTCCTGTAGTATAAAAATCCCTGCCTTGGAATTCAATGAACTCTTGGAGAGCATTTTCTGCCTCCTGCTGGTTGCAGAAGCATTTTCCCTGCAAAAAGTTATTGAGATACTTGAAGAAGTGGTAGTTGGTTGGCGAGAGGTCAGGTGAATATGGTGGATGAGGCAAAACTTCATAGCCCATTTCATTCAACTTTGAAGCGTTGGTTGTGTGACATGCCATTTGGACGTCGTTGTGGAGAAGAATTGGGCCATTTTTGTTGACCAATGCTGGCTTCAGCACTGCAGTTTTTGGTACATCTCATTGATTTGCTGAGCATACATCTCAGAAGTAACGGTTTCACTGGGATTCAGAAAGCTGTAGTGGATCAGACCAGCAGCAGACCACCATACAGTGACCATCACCTTTCTTCAGTGCAAGTTTGGCTTTGGAAAGTGCTTTGGAGCTTCTTCTTGGCCCAACTACTGAGCTGGTCATTGCCAGTTGTCATATAAAATCCACTTTTTGCCTCGCATCACAATCCATCAAGAAATGGTTTGTTGTTGTTGTGTGGAATAAGAGAAGATGACACCTCAAAATGATGATTTTTTTTTTTTTGATTTGTGGTCAGCTCATGAGGCACCCACTCATGAAGATTTTTCACCTTTCTAATCTGGACAGGGAGGCCTGGCATGCTGCCGTCCATGGGGTCGCAAAGAGTCGGACACGACTGAGCGACTGAACTGAAATGAATTTGCTTCAAATGCTGAGCAACCAGAGAATGGTCGATGTTATCACCTTCTGATGGCCAGCCACTGCGCTCCTCATCTTCAAGACTCTTGTCTCCTTTGCAAAACTTCTTGAACCACCACTGCACTGTACATTCATTAGCAGTTCCTGAGCCAAATGCATTGTTGATGTTGTGAGTTGTCTCTGCTGCTTTACAAAACATTTTGAACTCAAATAAGAAAATTGCTCAAATTTGCTTTCTGTCTAATATCACTTACCTAGTCTAAAATAAACAGCAAATAATAAGTCATTAGCAAAAAAAATGAAAGAAATGTGCATTAAAATGATATGTAACAAAATCACATTTATTTAAGAAAGTATCCCAATATCAAGCAGTAAATTTCAACAATTACTTTTGCACCAATCAATAATTAATTCATTATAGTAGATTTTAAATGCCTTGAAGGTCAAAGACCTTGTGATATTTTTCTCACCCCAACACCTGTGCTTGAGCCCACTGAACATACTCAATAAAAGTTTGGTGATGAACTGAATTAATAGTCAGGCAATTGAGACCCAGAAAGATTAAATGATGTGTCCATGGTCTCATAACTAAAATGTAGAATCCTGACTTACACTGCAGACTCTCAGCCCCATGCTTGTTTGGCCACTGAGTTAGGGGATGTCAGAAAGCCAATCTGTAGGGAATGCATGGGAGGATTTACGTGAAGATTGGTTTGAGGTGCCAATTGCTAAAATCCAGGCAACCTGGACCACAATCCTGTAGGTCCTGGTATGGATTCAGCTTCCGTGGCACTGCATTTTACTGCCCCCAAACAATTACTAGGAAATGTCAGGGACCAAAAGGAACGTAGGAGCAGCATGCATTAGGATGGTCAGCTCCTGATCTGGACCAGCCTCACCCTCAGATGAAAAGAATGGTTGTGACTTGGGGAGGAATTCTCTATGAAGGGCTTGAAACCTGGTTAAGCAGCAGCAGAACTGACTGACTGGAGTGCTGGGGTGGGGGAAGGGTTGGGAAGGTGGAGAGTTTCGTTCTATCAATGGACCTGCTCTAGCTTGTATTGTATTTATTATTATTTACATCCCCAGTCTCAGTTTCCTGATCTGTAAAAGGAAGGGATTGGAGTGGCCTTGGGTTTAAATACAAGACTCAAACACCCTTCTCTGCACCCATGGCGGACATCATGGCAGAATGGCTTTCTGAGTTCTTTTCTGCCTTGGGATCCTTCTTGAAGCTCTGCCACGGAGCTGCCGTCCCTCCAGTTGGAGCCTGTTTGCCTCTGTGCCTCTTCTGCCTCTGTGCCTCTTCTAGCTCTGACCTTCTAATTCACTGATAAAGACGCATCCTCTGGTCTCTGGGAATCCCCTAAGTCAATGCAAATGACTGTGGGAGGAAAACACCTCGACTCCTTGTCAGCTTCAATCAACAGCTAAACTCTCAGGGCCCCTTCCTGCCAAGGCCGCCCAGGAGGCCCAGGAGAGAAGCCAAGGAGAGGGGGTGAAAGATGGAAAGGGCGCACATTTGTCAGCCTGCTGGGCCCCATGCCTCAGCTTCCATAGTAGGCACCCCTGTTCAGGACGATGGGTGGAAGATATGCCTCCAGGAGAGCCTGGCCTCCTGCCCTTGGGTAGCAGGTAGGTTAATTCAAGAGCCAGAAAAGACAAGTGCTGTTCCCACTGACTTGAATACAAAGATCAGAACTCATCCATCTAATTAACAGGTATGTCACCAAGTGTCCAGGATACTGCCTGACACAAAGCAGCCTTCCCATAAATATTTGATGGAATGAAGGAAAATAATGAGTGTACATAAACACTGTCCTACAGTTTAGCTAGCAAGGGTGGAGGTAAACTCCCGACCAGCATGGACTCGTATTTTTACAGGTCGCTCTCTACTCTCCTCAGATTTTTCCAAGTGAGGCCACATTACCTTAATGTCTAAAACACACACAATTATACACTCCCTCTCAAACTCAAATCCCACTGGCCGTGGTTTTGCGGTGTGTCACACCTTCATTAAGTGTATTTTTGCCTCCAATGTTATTTTTTAAGCAGAGCTGGTTTTAAGTAGGAGAGCATACCCATATCATGCAACTGCCTGGGGCTGCATCAGGAAACTCTAGAACCCTTTCATGGAACTGCGTCTTCTGTGAAGCTGTGGGCTCCGGGCCCAGCATTCTAGCCATTCAGTTCAGGGCTAGCAGTCGATTCTTCTGTGAGAAACCTGTCCGTAAAGGACAGTCAGCATCTGGGCTCAGTTCATACCTGGGTAAGTGTGGGGATCCCAAAGCTGGATATATATTTTTTGAAGTCTTTATTGAACTTGTTACAATATTGCTTCTGATTTGTGTTTTGGTTTTTTGGTGGCAAGGCATGTGGGATCTTAGTTCTCTGACCAGGGTTTGAACCCTCACTCGCTGCATTGGAAGGCAAAGTCTTAACCACTGGACCTCCAAGGAAGACCCTTGAACTCAGATATGAATTAGGAGAGGGAACAACACATTTTAATTTTGCTGTCCATTTAAGCTGGAACTAAGGAGGGTGGATGAGTTCACACACATTGTTCTCCTATGCCTCCTCCCCATGCACGTGTGTATAGGTGTGTGTGTGCACGTGTGTGCCTCACCTAGGCTAGCACAGACTCTCTGCCCACGCCTCACACAGTACAGCTTAGACTTAGTTCTCTTTGGGAAGTGAGCATACATCATTCAATTCAGAATATGGGGGCTGAGCACCCACCATGTGTGAGACCCTCTTGGCAGATGGGGGAACCCAGGAGGCAGAGCAAGAAGGGGCTTAAGCCCGCTGCAAAGCACCCTCCCCCTCCTGCCCCACTTGTAGCCAGGGAGAAAAAATCAACTTTCTTGCATTCACCCAGGATTTTACAAGCAGAATCTCTAGAAAAAGCTACCCGAGTTCAGCACACATGGGTGGGAGGCACGTTATCAAGTTTAGACTATTTTTGCTGGAATGTGGTATGTGGAGACTGACTCTCTCAGGGTGTCTCAGGGTCTCTTCCCAGCCCTGTCTTCATGCAAGGCGATGAGAAAAGGCCCCCAGGACAAGGACCACACCATGCAATAGCCACAGCCTCTCCAACCCAGGGCCCATCATTCTGAAGCTGGTAAAGAGGACAAAGGGGTCCCTGTGACCACACAGCCCGGGTACCATAGTCCAGAGTTCTGGAGAGAAGTCAAATATAGTTCCCACTTTCCATGGGACCAAGATACTCCAGTCTGGGACTAGAAATGGCCCCTGAGAAACATTCTGCTGAAACCAGGTTTTCTTGAACTAAGAGTCGAGGACTAAGGTTCCTTTCCCAGCATTTCCAGGAATTCTATTAAGACCTTATGTCCAAGGGTCCTTTGCAAATGCAAACCCCACTGTCTGAGGCTTATGATCCACTCCCCATCTACCTTGAGCATATCACAGAGCTTCTCTGAAATTCAGGCCCTCACTACAAGATGAGGTAATGAACACATCTGACAGAGAAGATGTGAAGGCCTCCCAGGTGGCACTAGTAGTAAAGAACCTGCCTGCCAATGCAAGAGATACAAGAGACGCAGGTTCGATCCCTGGGTCAGGAAGATCCTCTGGAGGAGGGCATGGCAACCCACTCCAGTATTCTTGCCTGGAGAATCCCTGCCCATGTAGCCTGGCAGGCTACAGTCCATAGGGTGGCAAACAGTCAGACACGACTGAAGCAGCTTAGCACACACACAGCACACACTTGGTGGTGGGCCAACATAAGCCATGTTTAGCATCTTCTCTTTCCCACACTTGAGTACCTGGGACAGTCATAACAAAAAAGGTGATTTGCCAGGCACCGTGTCCTCATTTACATAACAGCTCCTGAGCCCCTCCCTCCCCTGATCCCAGGGTCTTCCTGTGAAAGAACCAGCTCCAGAAGCTGAAGGAGTTTAGTTAAACCAGGTGTTGTGGCTCAGATCATGAACTTCTTATAGCAAAAATCAGATTTAAATTGAAGAAAGTAGGGAAAACCACTAGACCATTCAGGTATGACCTAAATCAAATTCCTTATGATTATACAGTGGAAGTGACAAATATTCAAGGGATTAGATTTGATAGACAATGTGCCTGAAGAACTATGGACGGAGGATTGCGACATTGTACAGGAGGGGATGATCAAGACCATCCCCAAGAAAAAGAAATGCAATAATTCAAAATGGTTGTCTGAGGAGGCATTACAAATAGCTGAGAAAAGAAGAGAAGCTAAAGGCAAAGGAGATAAGGAAAGATATACCTTTTATATCAAAGATATATATTTGAACACAGAGTTCCAAAGAATAAAAAGGAGAGACAAGAAAGTCTTCCCCAGTGATCAATGCAAAGAAATAGAGGAAACAATAGAATGGGAAAGACTAGAGATCTCTTCAATAAAATTAGAGATACCAAGGGAATCTTTCATGCAAAGATAGGCTCAATAGAGGACAGAAATGGTATGGACCTAACAGAAGCAGAAGATATTAAGAAGAGGTGGCAAGAATAATCAGAACTATGCAAAAAAGATCTTCCTGACCCAGATAACCACGATCACTCATCTAGAGACAGACATCCTGGAGTGCAAAGTCAAGTGGGACTTAGTAAGCATCACTACAAACAAGTCTAGTGGAGGTGATGGAGTTCCAGTTGAGATATTTCAAATCCTAAAAGATGATGCTGTGAAAGTGCTGCACTTAATATGTCAACAAATTTGGAAAACTCACCAGTGGCCACAGGACTGGAAAAGGTCAGTTTTCATTTCAATCCCAAAGAAAGGCAATGCCAAAGAATGTTCATCTACCACACAATTACACACATCTCACATGCTAACAAAGTGATGCTCAAAATTCTCCAAGCGAGGCTTCAACAGTACGTGAGCCTCCAGATGTTCAAGCTGGATTTAGAAAAGGCAGAGAAACCAGAGATCCAGTTGCCAACATCCACAGGATCATAGAAAAAGCAAGAGAGTTCCAGAAAAACATCTACTTCTGCTTTATTGACTATGCCAAAGCCTTTGACTGTGTGGAGCACAACAAACTGTGGAAAATTCTTAAAGAGATGGGAATACCAGGCCACCTGACCTGCCTCCTGAGAAATCTGTGTGCAAGTCAAGAAGCAACAGTTAGAACCAGACACGGAACAATGGACTGGTTCTAAATTGGGAAAGGAGTACATCAAGGCTGTGTATTGTCACTTTGCTTATTTAACTTATATGCAGAATACATCATGACAAATGCTGAGCTGGATGAAGCACAAGCTAGAAGCAAGATTGTCAGGAAAAATATCAATAACCTCAGACACGCTGATGACACCACCCTTATGGCAGAAAGTGAAGAGGAACTAAAGAGCCTCTTGATGAAAATGAAAGAGGAGAGTGAAAAAGTTGGCTTAAAACTCAACATTCAAAAAATGAAGATCATGGAATCTGGTCCCACCACTTCATGGCAAATAGATGGGGAAACAATGGAAAAAGTGACATACTGTATTTTCTTGGGCTCCAAAATCACTTCAGATGTTAACTGCTTGCTCCTTGGAGGAAAACCTATGACCAACCTAGACAGCATATTAAAAAGCAGAGACATCGCTTTGCCAACAAAGGTCTATCTAGTCAAAGCTATGGTTTTTCCAGTAGTCATGTATGGATGTGAAAGTTGGACTATAAAGAAAGCTGAGCACCAAAGAATTGACGCTTTTGAACTGTGGTGTTGGAGAAGACTCGAGAGTCTTGGACTGCAAGGAGATCAAACCAGTCAATGGTAAAGGAAATCAGTCCTGAACATTCATTGGGAGGACTGATGCTGAAGCTGAAACTCCAACACTTTGGCCACCTGATGAGAAGAACTGACTCAGTTCTGGGATGCTAGGAATGATTGAAGGCAAGAGGAGAAGGGGACAACAGAGGATGAGATGGTTGGATGGCATCACCGACTCCATGAACATGAGTTTGAGCTGGCTCCAGGAGTTGGTGATGGACAGGGAGGCCTGGCCTGCTGCAGTCCATGGGGTCTCGAAGAGTTGGACACGACTGAGTGACCGAACTGAACTGGTTTCAGCACCCATTTCACAAAAGGCCTGAGGATAGAGCAAAGCTTCCCTACCCTCTTCCCTTAAGAAGCTGGTGGGACTTTCCTGGCAGTCCAGTGGTTAAGATTCTGTGCTTCCAATGCAGGGGGCATGGGTTCGATTCCTGGTGGGGGAACAAAGATCCCACATGCTACATGGCACAGCAAAAAAAAAAAAAAAAAAAAGAATAAAATAACAAGAATAATAAAAACTTTTTTAAAGAAATACTTAAAAATAAGAAAAAGCTGGCGGGAAAAAGTGGACACCATGGGAGACAGGGTCCTGGGCCCTCGGAGCTCACTGGTCCTCTGTCCTGGGCACAGATTAGTGCTGCCTGTCCTTCATGGGGTCCACAGGGTGTAGGACCAGGTGCAAAAGTATTCCCAGGCTTGAGGTGGAGGGGGGATGCCCAAAAGAGTAGGTTTAGGATTCCACTGACCTGGGTCTAAAACTCCTTCCTCTTCCCCATTCATTTACCAGGTTAAGACGTGGTTCCAGTGTGAACTAATTTCCCCATCTCTGGAACATGCTATTGCAAATAACTTACTCATGAGTAATGCGGCCATGTTTGTGCAGAGTTTATTTAGATAAGAAAAACAACTCCAGGCCTCACGGGAGGGACTGCTCAGCTGCTCAGAGCCAACCCGTTTCCTGGGCCTGCCAGGGAGGGTGAGGCCTTCAGGCTGCAGGAGGCTGGACTTGGAGGGCTGCCGAGGAGCCAGCCTGTCCCCAGATGCCTCCGGGCGTGCACCAGGAGTGAAGGTGAGGGAAGGAGCAGAGCGGGTCGGGGAAGCAGAGCTGGGCGGCGAACACAGCTTAGTTGCTCCACAGTGTGTGGCCTTAGGTGAGATACTTCCACCCTCTTACCACTAGTCTCCCCGTCTTTGAAAAAAGGTGGGGTGCATCCAGCCACAGAAGGGCTGTGGAGAGTACTCGGAAACTGCAGAGGGTAATGCACAGGTTACTTATTAATTGATGTCTGGATTAAGGCCGTGTTTTCAGGCCACACACACTAGTGGAACGGGCCCAGTGCCAGGATTCAAACACCCGGGTCCAAGTTTCAAATCTGCCACCTACCAATCATGTGACCTCGTTTCTTCACCTCCCTGACCCTCAGTATTCACCTCTGTGAAGCTGGTAACCCTGAAAGCTCCAGGTTGATTTGAAGGGAAAGACAGATATAAAAGTGGTTTGTCCTATATGAACAAAGAATCTGAAAAAGAATGGATATATGCGTATAAATAACTGAATCACTTTGCTATACACTTGAAACATACAACACTGTAAATCAACTATACTCCAATATAAAATAAGAATGTTTAATTTTTTTAACAAATTTCTTTTTTTTAATAGTCCTTATTGAATTTGTTATAATATTGTTTCTGTTTTATGTTTCAGTTTTTTGGCCATGAGGCATGTGGGATTTTAGCTCCACAGCCAGGGATTGAACCCACACCTCCTGCACTGGAAGGTGAAGTCTTAACCACTGGACCACCAGGAAAGTTCCCAAAATAACAATTTTTTAAAAAATAAGAAAATAAAATTTTTTTGTTTGTGTACTGTAAAAGGTACTAGTATGAGATGACTATGGTGCTAAGTTATTCAAAAGTTTATCCGATAGTCAATCCATCACCAAATGCTTACTGCACTAGACACTGAAGATACAGAAATGGAGTCTAGCTGCAGAGAAGAAAAGGGGGGGGTGCTGCATGTGAAGAGTCTATGGACAGCACCAAGCAAGGCAACAGAGGGGCAGACTGGCTTGGGCTGGAGGGGGAACCAACTGCCTCCTCGCGGTTCACACAGCCCAGTGGCGCCTGTAACACTTTGTGAACGATATTTTTGCTCAGTTTTCATGCTGTTCTTGTTTTTTAAAGCAGAATCCATTTTTCAAACGAAAAGTGTTAACAGAACTGCAAATCCTAACGCATGAAAGCAAATCTGTTCTGGCTGAAACAGGTAGGGCCCCAGAGCCAGGACTACCTGGCCCCACCCTGCAGCCCCCACATCCACTCACCCATCTCTCTCCTCAGTCCTGTTCCTCAGCAGCCCTGAGCGCTGAGTCTCTATAGCTCTAAAACCACAGCTTCACTGGGGAGGCAAGCACCCTACAGACACTCTCACGCAAGGAGGCACCCGCATGTGGATACAGAGGAGCATGACTTGCGGTGGTGAATGCTGGAGGCAACCAAACATCCATAAGTAGAAGAAAGGGTAAACAGATGGCGTTATATGTATACAGTGTAATTAAGTTTGCTCCAGTGGAAGGGAACGAGTGAAAGCTACACATATCAACAAAGATTAATCTCCTAAATGTACTCTTGAGTGCAAAAAGGAAATTGTAGAATGTTATCATATTTGCTGTTATTGTTTAGTCACCAAGTCATGTCTGACTCTTTTGCGACCTCATGGACTGTAGCCTGCTAGGCTCCTCTGTCTATGGGATTTCCCAGGCAAGGATACTAGAGTGTTACCATTTCCTTCTCCAAGGGATCTTACCAATCCAGGGATTGAATCTGCAACTCCTGCATTGGCAGGCGGATTCTTTACCATTGAGCCACCAGGGTTATTATATTACTATGTTATAATATGTTATTATATATTATTTATATACAACTAAAAATATATAAAGGAATATCATATTTGCTTATGATATATATACACAAGGAATTGGAGTGTGAAGATGTGCATGAGAAATAATAAGGTTTCCAGTGGAAAATCTAGGAAAATATCTTCATGACCTGGTGGTAGGCAAAGACTTCTTAGGGTACAGAAAGGACTAACTATAAACAAATTGACCAACTGGACTGCATTAAAATTGAGAATGGCACGAAGAGACAATAATAAGAAACAAAAAAGCAACACAATTAAAAAGCAATTTAAAAGCAACACAGAGAGTAGGAAAAGATATTTGTGATACATATATCTAAGGACCAAATTCAAAATTCATAATAAGCTGCTACAAATCTATAAAAGACAATTCAATTATTACAAATTCTAACTTGAAAAAATAGGTTCTTTAGAAAAGAGGCTATCTAAAGGCCACTAGACGTATAAAAAGGTGCTCAACATTCATTTTTAGGAAAATGCAAATTAAAATAGAATGCCATACCTCTACACACTCATCAAGATGAATATAATTTTAAAGCCTGATGACACCACGTATTATCAAGAATGTGAATCAACCAGAACACCCGTACATTGCTGGTGGGAATGTAAACTGGTGTAACCACTTTAGAAAACTGTTTGACACTGTTTAGTACTGAATGAAGATAAACGTCTTCCAGAAATCCTATCTCTGATCATATACCAAGCAGAAATGAATGATTAAGTCCATCAAAAGTCATGTACAAGAATGTTATATATTCACAGTATTCTCAATAGCCCAAATGTCCATTATCAGTAGAATGGATAAATTATGGTAGAGCCACACAATGAAATACTACACAATAGTAAAAGAAAGAAATGCTGCTATACACGACAATCTTACAGGTGAACCATACAGGTGAAGCAAATTGGGTATAAGACAGGATATTTTGCATGTCATCCATACGAAGATCGAAAACAAGCAAAACAAATTTACGTGATAGAGTTCAGACTAGTGGTACTCTGGGCAGAGGCTGACTATGACATGGTTTGAGGAGATTTCTCGAGTTCCTCTATCCCAGTGATGATGACCCAGGCATGCTCACTTTTAAAATGCATCAAGTTGTACCTTTAAGACATGTGCACTTACATGAAAAGATGCTTAGCATTGCTAATTATTAGAGGCATGCAAACCAAAACTACAATGAGGTACCAACTCATGCTGGTCAGAAACTCCATTGTTAAAAAGTCTACAAGTAACAAATGTTGGAGAGGGTGTGCAGAAAAGGGAGCCCTCTTATGCTGTTGGTGGGAATGTAAGTTGGTATAGTCACTATGGAAAACAGTATGTAGGTTCCTCAGAAAACTAGAGTTACCATATGATCCAGCAATACTACCCCTGGGCATACATCCAGACAAAACCATGGTTCAAAAATGTACATGCTCTCTTATAGTACTGTCCACAATAGCCAGGACATGGAAACAACCCATAGGCCCATCAACCAATGAATGGATAAAGAAAATATGGTGTATATATATATATATATATATATACAATTAAATATTACTCAGCCATAAGAAAGAATGAAATAATGTTATTTGCAGCAACATGGATACAACCAGAGATTATCATACCTAAGTGAAGTGAGTCAGAAGGAGAAAGACAAATACGATATGATGTCACTTATATGTAGAATCTAAAATACGGCACAAATGAACCTCTCTATGAAACAGAAACAGAATCATGGACATAGAGAATAGAAGGGTGGTTGCCAAGGTGGGTAGGGGTGGAAGAGGACTGAACTGGGAGTTTGAGATTAGCAGATGCAAACTGGTATATATAGAATGGATAAAGAAGGTCCTACTGTATACCACAGGTAGCTATATTCAATATCTGTGATAAGCCAAAATGGAAAAGAACATGAAAAAAGAATGTATATACACGCATAACTGAGTCACTTTGCTGTACAGCAGAAATTGGCACAACCTGATAATTCAACTACACTTCAATAAAAGTACACTTAAAAAAGACTTGTGCACTTAACGCAGGTGATTCATGGATTAAACCCTCTGGACTATAGCCCACCAGGCTCCTCTGTTCATGGGATTTTTCAGGCAAGAACACTAGAGTGTGTTGCCACTTCCTTCTCCAGGGGATCTTCCCAACCCAGGGACTGAGCTTGTGTCTCCTGCATTGGCAGGAGGATTATTTACCACTGAACCACCTGGGAAGCCCCAAATGGGAATCACTATGAAATATTGCATTTAAGCTGCTTAATACAGTGGCTGGCCCACAGTACTCAAGAAACAGGCACGCTTCCATCATAATCTTTTGCTGTCTTTATCTCAGTCATCATTCCAGAGGCCTGAGATAACACAATAGGTGCCAAGAACCCTCACATCATAAAGCAAGGGCTGGGCCATGTGTCTGGGACAAGCTAAGAGATTGTGGAACATTCTGCCAGCACCCCCAGGGTAATAGGAGGATTTCCTTCTTTCTCATGGCTGAGTAATATTCCATTCTACATATATACACTACATCTTTTTAAAATTAATATATAGTTAACATACAATATTATATGTTTCAAGTGTATAACATAGTAATTCATAATTTTTTAAGAGTTATACTCCATTTACAGTTATTTTAAAATATTGGCTACATTCCCTGTGTTGTACAATATATCCTTGTAGGTTATTTATCTTATACATGGTAGTTTATACCTCTTAATCCACTACCCCATCTTGTCCCTCCCACCTTCCCTCTCCCCACTGAAAATAACTAGCTTGTTCTCTGTATCTGTGATTCTGTTTCTGTTTTGTTTATGCATTCATTTATTTTTTTGTAGATTCCACATACAAGTGATAATAGAGTATTTGTCTTTCACTGTCAGACTTAATTCACTAAGCATAAAACATTTCTTATGATCCATCCACACTGTTGCAAATGGCAGAATTTCATTCTTTTTATGGTTGAATAGTATTCCATTGTATATATGTACCACATCTTTATCCACTGATCTTTGATGGATAATTAGGTTGCTGTCATATCTTGGCTACTGTAAATAATGCTGTGATGTATGGTAGGGTGCATATATCTTTTCAAGTTAGTGCTTTCATTTTCTTTGGATATGTACTCAGCAGTTGCATTGCTGGATCATATGGTACTTTTATTTTCAGTTTTTTGAGGAACTGGGGCTTGGAGTTTTGATATTATACTAGACCAGATTTTCAATTTAGTGAAATGAAACTCTCTTGGAGACTAAAAAGGCCCAGAAAAAGCTATAAGACCTAAGGTTTTATTTACGGATGGAAAGAAAGAGAATAGTCTAAAAAGGACAGGGGAAAAAAAAAGTGAAGTTGACTTCTGTTTGCATATTGAATCCAGCTGGAATCATAAAGCGGCCACATGTGTATAAAGTGCCCAGCATATGAAGTGCACCTCCGGTTTCCCCTGGACCTCGGAGAAGCTGCCTCCCAGGCCCCCTTGGCCCTGTTCCAATCCAAGAGGTGCCTCCCCCTCCCACTCCCAGAAAGGCCCTGCCCGAAGCTGGAGGCTGACAGCGGGGAAACTACTCTGCAAAGCGTTAACCTCAGCCTCTGGAATTTACACTTGCCCCACCGCCGTCTGCTAAACATTCCTGCCTGAAATTCCAGCCGAACCAAGATACTGCTCTGTGAAGTCCCCTCGACTGGCAGGGCCTGGCAGGCCTCTCCCAACTTCCGAACTGCTGTCAGAGGCTGTGACCTCACTTCCTCAGCCTGCTGCAGCGCGGGCCTCCTCCCTGGCCGGCCGGGATGCTGTGTGGATGCCAGGTTCAGATGCGGCTCAGATCCCTGCAGGCTGCTGAGTGGGCACAGGGAGCCACTGCCCCCCATCACCCCCTGCTCTAGTGTCCCATACCGTGCCACTGCTCAGAGGCAAATGCACAGAGGAAATGCCCTCATTCCAGAAGAGCAGGGTAGAGGGGGCCTCTCTTGGCTCAGCTTTCGAATTAAGAAGGGAGGAAAGGAGCTGCCATGTACTGAACCCTTACTGTATATTAAGCCTGGTGCTAGGTCCCTTCTGTGAGCCAACCTCCACTCCTGAGAACAGCTGCCTGGTGTGGATATTGTCATTCCCATTTCACAGAAGAGGAGGAGAGATGCCCCAAGAATTAGAAAACTAGCAAGTGGAGGAGATACATTTTTCACTTGTTCTTGCCATAGCATTATGC